>VUQG01000552.1:26221-40904 GCA_015106755.1 Etia nguti
AAGAAAAAAAAAAAAAAAAAAAGACCAGACAGCGTCAGAGGCATTGTTGCACCTTAAAAATGATTAAGTTCCAAGCTTAAATATATTTTTTCTTTATAGGATGACCAAAATCAGATGCAACCAATCATGGTCTGAGTCATCCCCTGAGGCCCCTTCTGTGGTCAGAAAAACACTAATATTTTCTTAGAAAAATAATTATCCAGGGAGCCAGATTTATGGCACAGTGCTGGTAAACTTTAAGGCCAGCTACTGTTATAAGCATCAAATTAGCATCCATGATACAAGAGCAAAAGAAACAGGCAAGGAGCAACAGAAATAATCTTCTGTCTGTATAAATGTGTGTGAGTAGAGCCCCAGCAAAGAAAGCAGCACCAAAACAGTGGCCCAGCAGAAAGAAAGCAGCGAGGTCCCCTGTGTTTGTGTTTTGTTTTCAAATCAATGCACTTTCCCTCATTGATTTCAAATACGGTGCTCCTCAAGCATGCAGGTGTTTCATTGATGCGCAACCTCTCCACTCATCCCCGTCATCTACTCAGGCATTTTCTCCCTTGCATGTGCGTTCACAGTAACACCGCTACCCTGCTCTTTTGTGCCCTCCAGAAGTTAAATGTAACCACTCACTAGCCCCCACTCCACCCACCCAAAAAACAGTTCTGATTCCTGGCCCCGAAATGCAATCTGCTCCTACTTTGGATCGCGTGTTCTTATCAGCTCCTCCAGGATGGGGAGCTGTCAATACAACAACCACAGAGAAAGAAAACCATTCCTTCCCCCCTCGCTTCTCGTATCAAGGCACCACATCTTCACACAGACCCAGCTCTGGTCAGACAGCAATTAAAACCCCAGTGTTCTGGTGAAGGGGTGGGCACGCACCGACCGCAGATCTATAAACTTGATTTCTATCCGTTCACCTCTTGCAGCCTCCCATCGACACTCCAGCTCAGGAGGCATCAGCTCTGTGGACTCCGCTCTCGCTGTAATTACCATCATCTTTGCTTGGAGACGCGTCACATATGACAGAAAAGAATTCAGCTGTGATACTTGTGATCCCCGCCGCTAATGAATGAGCTGCCTCCTAAAAGGCTGCAGATGTGCAGACGTGGAGTTTAACTTTTAGATATATACCAGAGGCTCTGTGCTCTGTGCTCTGCACATCATTAATTTCTGCTGTTGGTGATGTTCTCGATTTTTCTCCTCGTAAATAACTTCCACCAAACCAAATTGATGTCGCAAACAATCACAGCCTGCGTGTCCAGAGCTGGATATGTATTATTCAGCTGCAATTGAGTTGTTTTTGTGGACAAACTACACAAAAAAACGCACAAATGAGGCACAGTGACGCGCTTGACTGGCATGAGCTTTAATTAATATTAGTTTGAGTCGCTCCCACATGCTCCAACCAGCTGCTGTGAATACTCAGCAGCACAAGAAATGGATATTAATCCGCAGCTGAAAATAGTCCCAAAAAACACATCTATTGTTTTTCCTGCTGCAGTTTTAAAAATATTCTTCATTCATTAATTGATATTGTGGTGACTTTTTGTAACAGACTCACATCCATAGCAACACAACCACAGACAAAGCAGGGAACATGCTTTGTCTTTTGCGAGCGTCTTTTTTGCCTCCAGGAGCTAATGCAATATTCAGGAAATGTAAAATATTTCACATTTTTCATTGTTTTTTTAGGTGGGGTTGTGTGACATTCATGCGCTCAAACAAGCAGCAGTACTGACACTGAAGCTGTGGGAAGGGGTCAGCAGCAAAACAGATTTTATCCACCAAAATAAACCAATGTTACGTACATAATTCCCACAAGCTTTTCAAAAAAACAACACCAGCACCTTGGAACACTGCAACCCTCTCTTACATTTTCACCTCTTGGGTACATTCGACTGTAAATGTGTGATGTTATATACAAATCTATAGTTCTGATATAATAAACAAATAATGTATAATATGTGCAGAGTAATGATCTGGCATATATCAGTACTGAACTAATGAATGGAGCGAGGGGAAAATTTCAAACATAGATGCAAAAGCATTGTTCCTGGTGGGTCAGGGCTCCGCCAGGGCTGCCCTTTGTCACCGATTCTGTTCATAATTTTTAAGGACAGAATTTCTAGGTGTAGCCAAGTGGCGGAAGGCTTTCACTGGGGAGGTCTCAGAATCTCATCTCTGCTTTTCACGGATGATGTGGTTCTGTTGGCTTCATCGGGTGGTGGCCTCCAGCTCGCCTTGGAATGGTTCGCAGCCGAGTGTGAAGCAGTGGGAATGACAATCAGCACCTCCAAATCTGAGGCCATGGTCCTCAGCCGGAAAAGGGTGGAGTGCCCACTCCGGGTCAGGGACGAGTTCTTGCCCCAAGTGGAAGAGTTTAAGTATCTCGGGGTCTTGTTCACGAGTGACGAGAGAAGGGAGCGGGAGATCGACAGACGGATTGGTGGTGCAGCTGCAGTGATGCGGATGCTGTACTGGTCTGTTGTGGTGAAGAGTGAGCTGAGTGTAAAAGCAGAGCTCTCAATTTACCGGTCGATCTACGTCCCTACCCTCACCTGTGGTCACGAGCTGTGTGTAGTGAGAGAAAGAACGAGATCGCGGATACAAGCGGCAGAAATGGGCTTCCTCCGAAGGTTGGCTGGCCTCTCCCTTAGAGATAGGGTGAGAAGTTCGGCCATCCGGGAGGAGCTCAGAGTAGAGCCGCTGCTCCTTCACATCGAAAGATGTTCCCCTGGACAAGCTGGAGGAGGTGGCTGGGGAGAGGGAGGTCTGGGCTTGGGCTGCTGCCCCCGCGACCCAGCCCCGGATAAGCGGAAGAAGATGGATGGATGCATGGATGGATGGAGATGCAAAAGCAATTTACTTCCAATTTCACCAGGCTTTTTAAAAAATCTTTATTAGATTATTTAAATTGATGTTTGTTTCTTGTATACCATTATCTTTTACACTCTTTTGTCATTTTTAGGGGCTTTTTTGTGAAAAAGCAACCAAGTCGACTATAGTCAAACCTGTTGCTTGTCACCACTATGAGTGACACAACTGGACAGTGAGTCCAAGTGACCTGGACAGTGCACCAGTGTCAGCATGGCTTATTGAAAGAAATAAGTATGCAGACAATTCACCACTCAGGCATAAGATAACGACCACTGACAGGTGAAGTCAATAACACTGATTATCGTTTTATCATGGCACCTGCTACTGGGTGGGATATATTAGAGAGGAAATGAACATGTTGTCCTCAAAGTTAATGTTAGAAGCAGGATAAATGGGCAAGCATGAGGATTTTGAGCCAAATTGTGACCATTTGATGACTTGACCCTGAATCATTTTTTTAAGAGCAAAACGTGGTTTGAGGAGCACAACAATGAGAATGAAGTGTTGATTGGCCTGCAGATTCCCCAGATCTGAAGCCAATCTAACACTGCGGGACAAGCTGGACTGCAGAGTCAGGGCTGTTTTGACAGCAAAGGGGGGACCAACACAATATTAGGCATAACATTATGCCCGATCGATTATAACCAGTAATGCTCAGATTTAAAATCTTTCAGTAAGTCAATACATGTCCCACCCCACAGTCATAATGTGATTGGCTATATTTGTCCAGAACTGAAAAACACCAATGAATAGGCTCGTGAGTTAAATGTTTAAGAATCTGTTGTTTAAGGGTTTAATATGTTGCACAAAATTGGTAATTTTTTTTCTAGAAAATGCCCAGAACAAGAACTCTGCTGAAACTAGCAGCATTATTTTTATTAAAATTATATTTCACCAAATATTGTTCAGTTCTTCTATTATATGTGCCTATATAAAGGTTATATAAAGGTTTGCATAATTAACACTGTTGGTTTTGTGAGAACCATGCAGGATTTTGCTCATACATATAAATATATAAATATATATACCACTCTATATAGGCGCCAACCCTTTTCCCGTGTTGACTAATGATGGCCGCCGACAGAAATTTAACAAGCAGACAGACAGAGATCAACTCCCAGGGCAAACTTTAACAAGCCTCTTACTGGGCAAATGCTGGGGTCAAACTTTATCAAGAAGTGCTGCCAGATGGCACAATGAAGGAACCATCCGCTGGAATGCCAAAGAACCAGCACTATCTTTTCATTACCAAGGCGAGAGTGGAAAACTGGGCTGGTTATGAGGGTCGTATACCCTAATTTGACCCCTTGTTTATGGCTTTTCTATTGCTTAGACTTAATGAATGATTTACAGCCAGCTAGAACAGCAGTGACATGGTAACAGGCTGACTGAAAAGCAAGCTGCATCTGTTCTCAGTGCTGTATTAATGAGAACGAGATAATTCATGTTTAAAAGCAGCCATCCTAAAAAAAACACACAAATTACAAATGGTGCCTTCTATTTTTAATGATTTTGTTGGCGTGCTATGTGACAGGAGAAAAAGGGACACAAGAAACAGAGGAGAGATGCCCCTAAAAAAACTCTGAACACAATTAGGCTGTAATATCAAGCTCTTAAAATAGAGATGGGAGACACAGCGAAGCCAGCAGCCCGGCAGGACATGAGGAGAGGTCTCCTGGCACAGGTGGTAAATGAGCATCCATCTCCCCTCCTCTTCCTTCTCCTCTCCTAGTGCATTACAGGATAACTTCTCCTGCTCCAAAAACCCAGAAAATGCACTTAACTTTCATTTACTGATATCTCCACCACCCTCGCTCATTAAAGATTCATGTTCCACCAAAGCCCGCCCTGCTTTCTTTCTTTTTCTTTTTTTTTCTGCTGTCAGAGGATGAGCAGGGCATTTAACACTTAACGGGACAAACAAGATTAATGATGTTTAATAGTTACTTTAAGGATGATGCTTGGAAGCAGGTCGCCTCTGTGCGTGACATCAAAACAGTGCTTAAATGTAAGGATGTTTTCTAGCCCTGTTTATTATATTTGGTCCTAATTGGATTTGGGTTATCCTACATTGCATACAATGTTTGTTTTACTCCTGACAAATGTTGTATATTTCAGTAACAGATTCATTCTGCGATACTGAGCCAGACTGTGGTGCAGACGACAGAAGTATTCTAGACATCAGAGCCTAGCCATTTTTTTTTTCCACTATTGGTGGGTTATAACTTCTGCTGCCTAGTAAAGTCCACTGCATTAACACTGCCACACGGAACAGGAGAATGTCCTAGTGTTGGCCTCTTGTTTGTCAAATTGTGGTTTCTGCTTTTGTTTATTGTTCACCTCTCTCATGTTCACATGTTCTCTAGATTGCAGTTGAATGGTTAAAAGAAAAAGAAAATCCCTCCCGTGCTTTTTACCAATCCCTTTTTCTCAGCTTCGACTGAAAACGTCACGAGTTTGAGGAAAGATCTGAAGGAGGACTTGGTGGAATGAGTGCTCAGGGAATCTGATGACACCAAGACGGCGTCTAATACATGACAGCAGATGTGTCCAAACTACAAGGGGCAGGGAAGAGACAGAATCTTCAGAAACAGTCTGAAAAATACATCAGGCCAAACTTACATGAAAGGCAAAAACTGCGATCAAAAAAAAAAACTGGCATGAGGACACACATGAAGGTGTGGGAGCACGCTGGAAAGGGTGCGGAACAAATGGAAGCACGGCTGTGTGCTGTATGCTAGGTGAGTAATCAGGGAAACAAAGGGAGGAAATAGTAATAGCAACGATGAAACCAGGTGAGTCATTTGAAAATAATAAAACTGTGTGCAGGTTGCCTGAAAGTGGACAACCTAAAGACAAATTTACAGAGGCTGGAATTTAAATTAAAAAAAGAAAGGCTACCAGTCACATTTATGAAATGAAATCTTAATAAATAAAAAATGTTGCTCAGCCTGCTGTCCGCTCATACTCTCGTGTCCCGCTGCCTCCCTGCTCCCTTTATTAAAGCTTTCAGCATCTCCAAAGTAAAATCTTGCAGAAATTTCTGAACATCATTCAGTTACGAACCTTCCCGAACAAAACTGGTTATCCAACCACAGCCTAGGTATCTTCTGTGCCTCCTTGACTTTTTTTCGTTTCTTTTGCTATCTTCCCTCACATGAATGTATGTGATATAACTGTTCTGTATGTAGGTCTGTTGAATTAAAAGGTGCTTTATGAAATTATGTGCACTTTGACTGGTCATTGAGACAGAAAAAAGCCACAGCGGAAAGCTGACCCAAAAGAAAATGGCCACTGTGTCGGTCAACAGACCGTTTAGTATCACTGCCCTACAGCAAGAGTACATCTGGCTATCATTATCTGTTAAATCCTATAAGACATGCTGTAAGACAAAGGATGTTCCTGGTGACTGATAGTCTGAAACTAACGACAATCAGATGTTAAATTTGAGGCCCGGTTATGGACAATGTTAAAAACTGTCTAAATATAGGCACTTGAAAGCTTTATTCACATTCTTTAAAAATGATTAATTTAAATGCCGCTTAACTGTGTGGCACCTGGCATCGCACATCATGAACATTATACTCCAAACAGACAACAAAGAAGAATAAAAAAAGTAAATTAAATTAAATAAGCTAATGTTAAATACGATATGAAAATATGTTACTTCAAAAGATGTACACATATTATTAAAACATGACAATTTAACACCCAAGAAACGAATAAATTGTTATTGAAAAGTGTGGTTTATTGTGTCATTCCACTATTCTACTAGTGGCACTGTAACCAGAGAAGCCACGTCTGCCAGCTTATCAGGGGCAACACTGAGGCATTCCCAGGCCAGCTGAGAGACATAATCTCTCCAGAGTCTAATGGGTCTACCCCAGGGCCTCCTTCCAGTAGGACAAGCCTGGAACACCTCACCCAGGGTGTGACCACCTCGGCTGGCTCCTTTCAATGTGGAGGAGTAGCAGGTCTACTCTGAGCCCTTCCCAAATGACTAAACTCTCCACCCAATCTCTAAGGAAGATACCAGCAACCCTTCAGAGGAAACTCATTATATCAACTGATCTCATTTTTTCACTTTCAAAGTAATTAACAATAACAGGCCTAGCAAAAAGATCACGCGTAGATTAACAAAGTTCTGGCATTTTGCTACAACAATATTGCGGCTGCAGCTCCACCTAGTGGCGGATGGCTGCATAACAACCAGATTACGAAACTTTACCATCATTGAACGTCATTAAAATTATTAACAGTTCGATTAAATAACTAGTACATGTGGTACTCACTAGTGACAATAGCTACAATGAATCGTCTGCTTGTCTAGTTAACTTGTCGCGCACATCCCTATGTAAGACAGTTTTAGCCATATTAAGGCTTAATAAACAAAAAAATTGTTCTAAAATGGTTTGCTCCTAATGGGGGGAGTATCAAGAAGCAAAGCTGCTCCTAGCAATCTACATTTCTCATTGGTATTAATTTAAAAAATGTAAAGACTTTGGTCTAGTCCCTACAAACTATAAATTCCCTTAAGAATGTGCACATCGAACTCCACTGGTATGGTAATGCTATTTTTCTGCTACACAGCAGGTTATGTCTCCAGTGTGAGTTACTACAGCGATGCACCCCAGTAAGAAGTGAACCACCTTCACAACCCTGAAAAAGCCTTGGTTAAACCTGACGTTACCCCACTAAGCCTGAAATCCTGCTCCATAGTACAGGACTCTGAATCTCCAACTGTCGTTTCTTTGAGACCGCCTCTACATCAAAAGCAGTCTTTTTTTTTCATCTGCCTGTCTGCTCTAAGTTTGCATTTGGGTCCTCTCCCTCAAAGAAAAACATAACAGAGGTATTTTTCACCCATTCATAAACTGTGCCATGAGAAGCCAAAGGACATCTCGCAACAAAGATTTACTGCTACATTCTGAGTCGTATTTTCAATGTGGTCAGGCTATTTGTGAACCCTTGAGGAATTTTTAAGGCTTTGGTTGTGAGCCTTTGAAATTCCATGCTTAGGATTGGACTTGCAGAAGCAATAAGGAAGACTGTATAGTGGGCACATTAACTCTCTCACTATCAAGAGGGTGGAGACGGTGCTAAACTGTACAAATTCTCCACAAGCGACATCAAAAATTGGGTTATGATCTTCAGCCTCGGATATTTTTTCCATGTCATGCTGATGTTTGAGCGGTGCTTGAAAACATAATATTGTGCCTAACACATTATTTACTGAGAGTGTAGGTGACTTACACCATCTGTTTATAAAGCAACAGGCTCAGGCAGATGCTCTGCCAGCAAAGAGGCACAAGGTCCCCAGGCTTATCTTGGTAGAGGTGTGCTGCTGCTTCTCGGCACCAGCGAGGTGGAACGATAAACATAATTAAATTGAGTTGGATTACACAAAATGGATCGGATCAGTTGGGAAGGCGGAGAAGCTAATCCAGTGCAATCCTCTCTATAGAGGTGCCAACCACACAAAACGACATAAATAAAGAAGAGAGTGAGAAAGGGAAGCAGTGGCTGTCGTGGGGAGATCAAGGTGAGGAAGGGGCATAGAAAGAGCTCCTGCAAGTTTAAAAAAAAGAAAAAAAAGGGGAAAAAAAGCTCCAAAGTTAAACAAAAACTATAATAGAGCAGTTTAGTGCAAAAGAAAAAACTGGGCTGAAAATATATCTGATTCTCTAGTGCATCTCAAAGTAAAATAAAACACTCACGCGATAAAAGGATGTTTCCGAGCGTGCAGAATGTGTTTGCACAGCTTCCATAGCGCCAAAAATGAATAAGCGATGGCTTTGCAGCACACCGATCCTTTGAGGGAGTGGGAAATCACACTTATCTTTCATCGTATCAGTAATGACAAAAGATTTAGTCGGGAATGCGCAGTGCCACCCTTTCAAGCTTTTAAAACTGTATTTCAGATGGAGAAGATGAGATATAGCATGAAAGCAGGAGTCAACAATAGTGGACGTGGACTTTTTTAAAAAATTGTATTTATCACTAACACATCTACAGCAGCACTCTATATCATAACTGCGTTTTTTTCCTATTCCCACTCCCATTTCATTCCACTCACCACCCCAACCAGATTGCATTTTGCCTTTTGTAAGTGACTTTGGTACAATCCCCTTACAAATAACCTTTCCCCAGGGGAAAGAGGCTCTTACTTTCTCTACAGCCCTGCCAACCCTCTCCTTCTTTTATATCCCCATCCCTCTTTGTCTCTCAGCCTCAGGCGCAGCAAACAGATTGATACAGTCTGGGAGTTTCTACTGCTTTTCAAACTAATCCAGTGTAATCCTGGTCTGTCTGCGTCCTGTCTTGGACACCGCTGTGGATCACATTATCATCCAATAAAATTTTGAATAATGATCTCTATATATGTGATGTAGGAAAGCTGAAATCTAGGCTGCACTGTTGAGGTGATAAAATGAGCTTCTCAGCATCAGGTCTGCAAGAAGACATCTAAAATGCCCGGTCTAGCTGAACACTTAGTCATTATTTTCTCTTGGCACTATGGAGACAGCCAATCATGATAGAAGGCATGGACCGATACAATTTTTTTTAAATCACATTAAATATTTTACATATCACTGAAGTGATACACAAGAATGGGAGCAAGATAAATTAAGTGAAAATCTCTTTATAATAATCACCAAATTTTTTGGCCTGTGCTTCATTTTAGCACATTGTGAGTCTTTGCTGCACTTTGCTGTGATTTAAATGTAGTGCTACTTTTCCTGCCTCTCAGTGTAGAACCTCACACACACAGAGTAGAGAAGGCAAGAAGATGATGCAAATGGCAAGTAAAGCAATCTGTTCATTTTCCTCATGCTGCTGAACTGAACAGATACTGTATATTCAATTGTGATATATATTATCTGACAATGATAGACTAACATGCAGTCTAACAGTTGGCGTCAGACCAATATTCCATACAAATATTGAATCAGTGCATCTGTAATCACATCAGCTATTTATATCATACTAAGAATGTACATATGAAAATATAAAGAATCCAGTGTAAGTACCCGTGTAGTTACCACTCCAACGTAGCAGCAGAGTGTATCAAATGTTGATGATGGTTACTGCTCCATATGAACGTATACATGTAAGGTGTACATGTAATATTAACACTTTTGTGTATTGAAATACTTTGGAATCAGTTGTTCTTCTTGAACACTTGTGTATAGTTACAGCTAAAAAAGCAAAACACACTATAAACAAAATTCAATATGAATTTGACGTTTAGCTTCTTTTTTTTTTTTACATGTTGGAATGTTTTCGTTTTAGACAGATTTCTATGAAATTATGTTAGCCATAAATATTCACTGAAAATCTGATATAGATACAGCATTAATTCAGCATTTTAAGCTTTCATTATTTTGTTTATGCACGAAACAATTTTTGTTTAATTATTTTTGTGTTATTGTTTTGTTTATGCACAATTTTTAAAATATATTACAAATAGTCAAACTGCACGAAAAACACTCATTTTGCAGGGAAAACAGTAGTTTTATTGTACCAATACCTGTATCTAAAAATTTAAACCATACCCAGTGCTGTCAAGGACCTAGCAACACACACCTATGACTGATCTCCTAGCCAGAGAGGTGGAATATCTGCTTACAGCATACTCCTGCCTAAACAAGTGCACTTTGCATTATTTAAGCAGCTCTGACCGGCTGCTTTAATTGAGTCTCCTCTTGGACAGCCTTCCTAGTAGGCAGCTCAAGGCAGGCCCTCAGCAAGGTATGCGAGCTGGTTGAGGAGGAAAACACACATTTCTGTGGCATGTGAAATATGAATGCAGCGTTTAGACCTGAGGAGCGTGTTCAACATGGAAATTTGACAGTCTCAACATTAAATCAACAAACTAAGCCCACGGCAAGCTTTGCGCCAGGTGGAGACTGTATTCTGTGAAATATGGTGATGAGATTGTGTGGACAATGATAGAGATGCAAGACCAATGAACCAAAAGCTGGAGAGGTATCACGCAATTATTAAGCACTGTGGCGTGGAATGAGCAGAAAAAGTGCCCAGAAAAGCCAGAGCCCATAAGCTACAACAGGAATGCTCTTAGTATTAGACAGTGATGCTAAAACGATACCTATTGGTAACAACTTTAAAAAATAACACTGTATAAAAAAAATACTGAATTGATGTTTCATTTACAAAAAATAAATAAATAAAGCTCTTTAGCACATTACTTAATGTTTTCTTAATAAAATTATAACTTTCCCCCAAAAAAAGTAAAAGGCCAATACGTGCACAAAATGCTGACTTTAAGTAATCTGATTACATGTGACTTTTGCATGTTATATAAGTACAATTTAAAACATTAAATTACATGGTCAAATAAAATTTCATTGATTGCTATACATTTAGTTTTTACCAAGCATATTTTTCTTAAAAAATAATTATTTAAATAAATAAACCTTTTTTAAATTTAAGATGCATTTTACTCAAAATTGCTGCTTCATGTTTATGTTTATGTCTTTGTTTTCCTGATATTCGTGGTATTTAGTACCTGAGAATTATTTGCTAAGCACACACTGTATTGTGCTCTACTACCTAATTATATATCAAACAACCACGGCATTAACGTCACTTGCAGTCTTGTTTCTGTAGTGCATGTAAATATTTTTTGACCTAGCTGGCAGTTTATGATGGCCATATACTGAAAATGGCAAATGGAATATGGACTATAACTGGCACATTGGTCCATACGTGGTACATTGTAAAACAAAAGCAGTGAGCTGAAAGCCACTAAAACGCACCATTTAGCTAAAGGAAACTACAGATAAGTGACATTTCTCTTTGGGTTCATCATTTTAAGCAATTCCTTTCTCATTACACATATTTGTTCAACACATGGTTTTCTTCCAGGCCTTTAATGACATATATAATTATTATTATTATCATAATTAGAAAGTTATTTAATCCCTAGCTCCTCTACTCCATATGTTAAAGGCATCTTAAGGCAACCCTTTTTTACCCCTTCAAGGGGTAAAAAATATACACGTATGTATATTTTTTATACAATAATAAAAATTATGCGTGCGTGTTCTTAAGCAGTAGAAGATACATATTTGTACCATATTTATAATAGAATATTGCAATAATTTAATAAAATTGCATGAGCTGTGAGAATTGCCAAACTATTAAATATAAGAAGTTTTTAGTTTTTCTGTCAAATTTCTTGTATGAAAGACGGCTAATAAGCAGCTCTCCCTGATACAGTAATTTATAATTGCGTAGGAGTGTGCTTTATAGCTCATGAGTTACACTTTGTATTTGTTAGTCAAACAATGTGTTATTTCTACTTTGAAAACTCACAAAGCCTAGCGTTAAAGAGAAAATATACGCCCACATGTATGGAATAAAAAATTCAATTCCACATATACACCAGTACGTGGCTGAGAATAAAGAAGCCCTGTGTAAATATGTGCTTAATAAAAACACATCAACTTCTACCAGTCTTTCTTATGAATTAAACAAAGAAGATGTGTATAAAATATAATACAGAAAAGTTTAGTCACTTAAATTAAAAGCTGCTAAACGAATTTTAACATTGTGAAGTATGCATTTATATGTACTGTTGTGGATTTTAAAATGGACACATTTTCTAACAGCCATTCATACATAATACACACTCTTGGAAACAGAGATACAGTAAAAGTCCATTTCTGTCTCTACAGTTAAAGTCTACACTAATACTAAAGAGTTTGGCCTTAACTTAACTATGTGCACCATGTTGAAGGCCCAAAACAGATACATATCCACATACTTCTTTGAAACGTTTGCCTCATTTTAAGGATTTTAAGGTTTATTACCAGGAGAGAGTCTGTGTGTGGTCAAATAAGCTAAAATGCTAACTTTACTTTTAGATTTTAAGGTATTACTAATTTTAAAGTAGATAAAAAGCATTTAATACATTCTAACAAGTTTCACTCTGTATCTGTCTTTAATATTGGTGGTGCCTGCTGGGTTTTCTCTCGTAGTCAGGTTCCTCCCACAAGAGTGTGCTTTATTGCTTATGAGTTTTTTTATTTGTTAGTCAAACACTGTGTTTTTCTTCTTTCAAAAGTGTAGTTTTAAAGAGGGAGAAATCCGCCTACATCGTTGGAACACACAATCTAATTCCACATATACATCAGTAGGTGACTGAGATTAAAAACAGAACTTAATAAATATGGGCTCAATGAAAACACATCAACATCTATCAGTCTTCCTCATGAACGCAACAAAGAAGCTATATGTATTAAAGGCGGATTAAAAACAGTGGGTTGCTAATGGAAATTTTGCATTGTGAAGCAAATATGTATTATTATGAATTCTAAAATGGACACATTTTGTTGCACACATTCATACTTCATATACTCTCTCAGAGATAAGGATGCAGGAAAAAATCAATTTCTGTACCTACAGGAATAAGCTACATGAATATTGATTGAATAAAATAATGACACAAACAATTATTGGACCTTAAGGTAACTATGTGCACCATTTCAAAAGGTTCATATATATGTTACCAGGCAGTAAAAGATACATATTTGCACCTAGAAGTGAAAGTATGTATCCTTTACAACACCAGGAAACACTCTGATTCGTCCCAAGGAAAAAGATTTTACTCTTAGAATTAAGATTTGTTCTCCTGTCCTCTCACAGGCCAAAGATGTAGATGTTAGGTAAGTATTCCCCAAATCTTTTGTGGGTTCAGACACAAAATAAAGCTATGAGGAGTCAGTAAAGTTAGAAAGGCCACATACATACCTGAATAGGTACCCCTGTATTACCCCTTTGTAAAGGGTAGGTTTGTTAAAATAAGTACCCCCTCTAAAGGATACAATAGGCATACCTTAGGGCAGAATATGGGTTATTTTGGTGTAGAGTTTCATCCGTGTGCTATCAGTGTGTGAATGTAAGTGATAGTAAAAGCAGTATGTACACAGAAATAGTTGAATGTGTCTTGCAGTGTAAAGTGCTTTGAGCACTCAGAAAAGTGTTATATGAATACAGTCTATTTACCATTCTAACTGATAACTAATGATTTTGTTTGTTTACATGCAGCAGCATGACTCAATAACTTGAGTAGAATTAACATATTCCAGGTTTTACATTTTAACTGTATTAAAGCTTATCAGGTGCAGCTTCGAAGTGGGAAAAGAGAAAAATCACAGTCTCATCAGCTCATTACTGCTGCCCTAATGAACGAGAACATGCATTTCACATTAGCGGAGAAATCAAGGAAGCCATGTGATTCGTCATGCCTGCAAACAAGCAGCTCTTAGAAATAGCCGGGGTGTGCCTGCGTTCCTCCTGGCCTACATTTCACCCCTGGATTCCAGTGGGAGCTGCTGCGAAGCAGGAGACGGCGCTCCGCAAACAGCCCTCAGCCACGGCAACGCTCTGCAGACTCGTCTGCATGCAAAGCCAGTTTCTGGAGCTCCGCTTTTCTGCTCTCTTACAGTTCACTTGTGAGTTCACTACATCTGTGGGTCAGATCACCGGTCAGATCCCGGCCTCAGACAGATTCAGTGCTGTGGCTGCGCCTTCACCTCGACCTCACTGTGTGGCTCAGCGTGTCGGCCCGCCACAGATCCGCAGATCATTATCGCTATCAAGTACTGTTTCCCCAACAAAATGATATCTCTGCCTTTGATCCTATGCCAAAGCTTATTTCTGCTCACTTCTGGGCATTCTATCCCACAGACTTCTCTCACTCAGGACACAAAATCAAGCACGGCTAAAAATACCCCCTGTTCTTTTGATGAGATGGAAATGTATGAAGTAACAATAGGAGCATCAC
>VUQG01000556.1:0-26426 GCA_015106755.1 Etia nguti
CATGCAATGCATACGATTTAAGATTCCATCCCATTTTGAAAAGATGTCTGAAAGGATTCATCACGGTGACAGCACCACTTCAACACATTTTTCAGTTTGTCAGAAGTCTCTTTCTTAGCACTTGTTCCTCACTTCTCCTTGGTGTCCTCTGGTGTATTACCCTGAGTCCCGCTCAAAGCACACAGCAGGGGATTAGTCCCTATCACAGCACTCACTACCCCCAGATCAGTTCACCAGGGTTAAGGTGCAGCTTTTTTCTGAAGATACCGCTTTCTTTGTGAGAACTCTCATAGTGACATGTTAAAGGAGACCAGTCAAAGTGGAACATTAATGCTATGATAACCTATTTAAATTGCATTCCTATAAATACTCTTTTTATTGCACACTTTTCGTCTGTCTCCCCTTCTGTCTCTTTAACTCTTTGGGTCTGTAGGTTTACATTACTCTATTACACTCTAGCAAAAAATCACAATATTTATCATATATTCTAATATATATCTCATCTAATACGTATTAGAATATACTAACATATATTCATATATATCAAAGCACTGTGGGATCTGGACTATTAAATGTGATAGCAAACCTCAATGACATGGGTGAAAGACAAATAGAAAAATCAGACATATGGTCATGTGAAAGAGTTTTCACAGGATTGCAGGGATTAGCACAGACTCTGCAGTCCTGTGAAAAACTAAGCACACCCATACTGCTTCCATAGAATTAAGAGCAGCCAGGTGCTGATAATCAAATTTATTTGATTAATTGACCATTAACATGTGTGAATACCTCTATAAAAGCAGAAGTTTTGGCAATTTGATGGTCCAAAGCCAAAGGCTTACCAGAAGTGGACATTCCAGCAAATTCATCAAAGTCAAACTGTGCAATACTCAAAAAAAATGCAAAAAGTCCAAGAGCTACATCTCAGACTCATTCATTGCAGTGATTTTCTCATCATGGTCCGACAGATCTTGTGCTCCTTCCTTTTTATCCTCCACCTGCTTTCTTCTTTTTCTAGCAGTCTGTTAGTTTTTTCTCATAACTTAACTTTTATTTAAGTCACTTGAACCACAGCAAGTTTCTCAGGGGAAACATTATTCAGCGCCCCCATTATTTCAGCCCATACACCACATTTTAGTTATTTTTTAATGGTTGTCGCTCCTGCAGAAATACTTAGGAAAGTTGCCCCTTTTCCGGCTTCCTCCCTGGACCTCGGACATAATTATCTTATGTTCTCAAGTCAGTCTTTCTCCTCCTTTTCTGTCTCAGTGGTGCCGGCTACTCTCTTACATTGTTGGTGCTTTCTCCACCTCATATTCAGGTACTATCTGTATACTATCTGGCAGCATGAAGATAGTATGCAGAGTGCAGACTGATCTTACTTACTAACATATGGAATTTTGTAAGATCAAAATTGTTGGATGTTTCCATGTGAATGAAATGAGGGCCACCGTCTTTTGAGCAGACAAGAGCAAATGTACAGCTTCATGTCTGGCAAAAACCAAACACAGCATATAAGCTCACCTCATACCAACTGTCGAATACGATAGTTGAGGGGTGGTAATTTGTTCTTGTTTTGGATCCACGGGACTTGGGTATCGTGCAGTCATTGAGTTGACCATGGACTCCTCTGTATACGAAAGTATTCTAAAGTCAGATGTGACTTTATCTGTCTGACAGCTAAAGCTTGTTCGAAAATGGGTCATGCAACAGAAAAATGATGACACATACAACAAAAAATTCCACCAGAATGGATGAAAGAGAAAAGAATCAAGGTGTTTCAATGGCTCAGTCCAGACCTCAACCTTAATAAAATGCTGTGGGAGGACCTGTGCTGAACTCTGCATAAATGCATGACGACAAACCTCAATGAACTGAAGCAGCATTTTAAAAAAGAGTGGGCCAAAATCTGATGTGAGAGATGAGAGACATCAACGAGAGACTGATAATATCATATTGGTTTAAAGGTAATTCTACAAGCTACTGAATCAAAGGTTGTTCAATGAACTTTATATGTTGACTGATTATGTATATAAACAAGCACAAATTATACATCTGCATGTGCAAATGTGAAAACATTAGCTGTGACGATCCACATATGTCTGCAATATGAATGAATTTTCCAAGCACTCTCAACTGATAATTCAAGTTTGATATTTCTTTTAGAAACGGTCTGAAAAATTTGAAAATCAAATTACATTTGTTTATTTCAATTCTGCATAAAAATGTTATTGATTACAACATAATGAATTTTAGTATGTTAAAATAAACGTTGGATCTTGGATTAAAGAGGAAGTAACAAAAACATTGTTCAGGAATTAGTTACCAAATGTATGGGTTTTATGCTTTTCCACTCTCATTTTGTTTTTGTTTTTTATCGCATTTGCACATTCTGCTTTTATAAAACATCATATAAAGTCTTCTTACATGACCACCCAGTGCCCATGTTACTAACATTAACATGTAAAATTAACCTTGTTCCTAGCTCAGGGTCTACTTAAATATTAATAAAATTATAATGCTGGCTAGTCAATATAACACAGCAAAAACGAATTACAGTGGGTAAAAGCCATGCTTCCTATACGTTCAGATGACCATCATATTCAATTAATAGGCATTATTAAACTACATCTTTTCATATGTGCCTACACATCTGTGCGTACAGTCTAATTTCTAAAATGTTTTATTAGATTCAAACCTTTCAACATTTTTATCAAACGGTTACAACTGACAACTTCTATATACTTGTCTTGGCCATTATATACCTTTTAAAATTTTACTTCATCACTGCAGTGTAACAGCATATTAAAGTACTGTGGTGGGCCGTGGTCTGCGGTGCCGCTGCAGGGGAGGCGAATGCACCTGAGTGGCATTCGCAGTCACACCTCGCCGGGTTTAAAATGTGAACTGGATCCTGTCATGGCGTTGCTGTTGTCGGAGAGTGAGCTGCAAGCTGGAAAGCTGCAGCTGTAGCTGTGTATTCCAGCAACCGTTAATAAAAGTGTTTTGAAAATGCTGAAACCGTCACTGGGTCTGCCGTGCTTCTGTTACAAGTACATTTCCTACAGAGACATATTTTCACAACTCAAAATTTCCATTTAGGGGTAATTGAATTCAGCTATTTCTGTGCAACATTTTATTCTAATGGCATTAAAAAGGAAGAAGTAATGTTGAACATTCAAACACTTAACGAAGAAATACGTCAACAATCCTGATTGTTAAGAATTTACAAATGCAAGAAAAACTATGATCATATTAAAAATGTATACGTTTTTAATAAGTTTGTAAGTTTGTGTTTTTCCAGTCCCTCACAGACATTTAAAAATACATTTAAAACTCTGCCTTTCTGTGAATATTGTGAATGTTACTAAATTAGGTTTTTTTTTAAATATCACTGGATATTCTTGTGGCAATCTGGCATGCATACTTTTGCCCAAAGCATTTTGATATATTGTGATAAGCTCATGTCTCAGGAATCCTAAAAAGAGATCAGTGGGTACAGAAATGCGATAAAATAGTTATATTCTGTCATTTTGTGGCAATTACCCCTTAACTGTGAGTATGATATCAGGGAAAGTCAAAAAGCTCTCAAGCTTCTTGAAAACATTCACTTTTTCTATATTTTCTATTTTCTACACAAACAAATGGCATAGCCTGACCAAGCACTTTGACTTGACTAATACATACACATAAATATAGTTGCCAGGAGTAAATATTAAAATGAAATATACTTATACACTGATGAGCTACGATATTAAAATCCGCTGCCTTGACCTCAAGACCTCTAAAGACATCCTGTTTTGTCAGGCATCTAGAAGTTAAAAGCAGATCCTTTTAGTCAGTCTAGCTATTCCATTGGATCCCATATTGTAGATGCTCAGTTAGATTGAGATCAGGGGTATTTGGAGGCTAAGGATACACACACTACTGTGCCATCTGGTTCAATTGCAGTCAGGCACATTATGCATGTAGTGTTTTTGCTAGTCTTGGCCAAGCATGGAATGCCAGTGCTTCCTACAGCTATCTAACTGAAAATACCTTAATTAATTAACTTAGTTTTTAAGTCTTATTCTGCAAAAGGCTCTTTAAGAGTTGGAGTTTTAAGCACAATGTGAGGACAGCCAATGGGAGAGCAGGAAGTGGTGATAATCGAGACTTTGCAAGGAATGTAGGCAACTGTGCTCAGGAATGGTACACGTCTGTTGTGTGTAGTGTGGGTACAACAACTTTAACTCTTTGCCATGTTATTGAGACCATTTTTGACCAAAATTTGAAGCATGCCAAGAGTTAAATTTGGTCATCAAGAGTGTTTAGGCTGGTTGTAATTATCATTACTAAATCCATGAATGGTATAACTCAAGGCTTCCTGCCAGAACATTTACCAGAGCATCATACCACCTCCACCGGCTTGCCTTCCCATAGTTCATCCTGCTGTTTCTTTTCAAGTAAATGATCATGAACACAAGAGAGCAGATCACCTTTCTCATTTTCTCTGTGGTCTAGTTCTAACATTAACAAGTCCGTTGAAGGTGCTTTCAGAAGTGGACATGGATCAGCACCACTGCACTAGAAAGAACTATATAGAACTCAATTATAAGAAAAACTAAGACTCCAAAATACTCAGGAAAACAAATTAACAAACAAAACTATAACATTAAAAAAAGAATCCAACAACAAGGCCCCAAAACCTACAATCAGATCCGGGATCATGATGCTCTCACCTTTTTGTCACAGTAACGATTAAGGTTGTCAGCAGTCTGGGCCACAATAAGTCTTCTTAGGGATTGAATAACACAGACTACCTTCACTGCCCATGCACGAGCTTGACCTTTTTGGTGGTTTGCCAGCAGTCCTTTCTAGGAACACTTTTTACTGGTGCAAACTTTGTCTTTAATTGCTTATATCTGCCAAATTTTTTGTGCCTATCTCAACAAATTAAAGAACTGTCTGGTTTTGCCTGATGCCAAATATATTCCACCTTCAAAGGGTAGCTTCATAACAAGGTGTTTTTCGCTTCACCCTTGGGTGTTACTGCTGAAATGTGAAAATAATTGAAATATGGAAATACTGCTACGCAAGGGATCGGACAAATTACGATAAATATATATTTTTCAAAAAATTCGATAGCACAAAATAAGTCAAAAAATAACTCTATTTGTTGTAATTAGCCACTTTACTTATAACAAAGACAATTTTCATCCCCAGTAGTATAATCCAATAGACCTCAGATTTTCCTCCTCCCTATTGTGACTAATCATCTGCATAGAAGATGCTCTTCATCAGCCCACCCGTCTGCTCACCCTAGCTGTTGGCACCGACTGCCATGATAATGACTGAGGCTACTCTGAGACTATGTTTACTAGCTGACAGCGGCACCCTGCTCTCTCTGTATGCTCCAGCAAGCATTTCCATTTAGCTCACTTCTGAAGCTCCTGCCTAATTTCTCTTTGGAGACAGAAATCCTTTAAACCCCATTGTATCCCGGGGCAACATATTTACTGAGGGCTGGCTTTCCAATACCTGAGAGAGATTAACACTGCTCCCTGATTTATGAATCCATGCCACCCACCCACAGGCTTGGTCAGGGGCCCTAGCTACTCTACCCTGCTACTTCCTCTTCTCACAATGGGATTTAGGAACACACAAACACAAACACACACTTCCCTACATACGGCAGAAGTGGGTTTAAGGGGAATATGCATAGATCATCTCTCGGAATTTCCCTCAAGAGAGGAGAAAACAGAAATGACCTGGGTGCAACTGGTCATGTTGACCTGAGTGCAACATGACTCAGTTAACAAGTTAAAATCGAACTCTAAAGTAAACTTGATATGGCCTAGACAGAATCAAGCTGAATGATTTAGAAAACTATCTTTTTAACTGAATTAAAGGATATGTAAATAGGTACTCTAGATCTGTCACTGTAATATAGAGATGTAGTCAAAAGATCTGTGACAGCCATCTACTGTTTTTGGCATCCCACCATCTCAATAGCATCACTGGCTGTCTGTGACTGAGGTGGTCGGCCGGCTGCCAGACTGAGTGACAGCCTGCTATTTGTTCATCCTGGATAGTCAATTGCTGAGCATCTGTACTACAGAAACAACAAAGCTGCTGGCAAAGAGTTCAGTGTATCAGTAGACTAATACACCGAGCAGACTATTATTCTTATTCATTCGAGAGGGTGTTTTAAAATTCTTCTAATTTGTGTAGTAAAGCACTGAATTACTATACAAATTAGCAATTCAATGTGTTATGTCATGAATTATGAATACAAGTGCAACACTAAAAAATCAGACCGTTATACACCTGGCAATATCCTTGCAACATATGTCTGATGGTGCAATCAAAACACGTGTGGAGGCCTCAGGGTACTAAAAGAACTTGTGGTGCTATGGTACCAAAGCAGTTCATGTGTCTCAATCTCTCATTTTTTGTCTTGTGATCATTTATTAATTTCATGAAAAGGAAAACAGTTTTTGTAAGAGACTGCTACTGTCTTAGAGACACAGAGTATAAGAAAATGATACAGGAATAGAATTAAATATGGAATATACTATAAGAGATTGCTGGAAGAGCCTGGGAGACAGGTAAACTGACATTCTCTATCCCTTTAATAGGCCAGTACTTTCTGCTCAACCTTTCTGACATGAATCACCCTTGTTTTTAAATCCCCAAACCAAGAAAGTATGTTTTTTTGTTTGTGTTTATATTTGTTTATTTACCTGTGAGAGCCAGAAGATGGGACATCACTAAAAATTAATGTTGCAGTCTTGTCATATGTGCTCACCATTTCAATGCAATGACCTTCACTTCCCTTCTTCCACAGAATATAAAATAATGGAATATTACTCAACATGGAAGGTATCCAATTTCCAAGGATAAACCTGCGAGAGGACACTCTTACTTCACCTCAGAAGTCTAGGAAAAAGGCCATACTGTGATATGGTAATCAATTTAATTGCCTAGACATGGAAACTTGTAATGATACTGTACATCACGTTGCTGTGAATTGAAATGAACAAAGAAAAGATGACAGACTTTTCCACTGCTTTGAAGCACAAAGTGATATTTTATTCACAAGCCTTAAACACATTTTACCCCAGCACTAAGAAGAAGTCATCATAATTAAAATACATAATGATCTTTGGTATTTTTATCTCTTTGCCCTAACTCTCTTCCTCTCTCCAAACATACCGTATTATGAGATATGTTTACGGTAAAATCTATGTCTGAATGGTTAACTATATCGGTATTATGTCAGATTCCATAGTTTACATGCTGTGTTAAAATTATTTAGTAATATCTCAGTATTTTTGAAAGATAAATATGTAATATTTAATGTCAGTGAAGCCCTGGTAGCATCAAGAGCCCAAATCTACCACTCTCTGCTTTCAGGGGAAATTTGTCTTCTGTATACCAGCATGATTCAAAACATCTCACAGCAGTTACCAGCTGCTTCCCGTAATGCTAAGAAACAATTATACATAGTTCATGTCTTATATAGTTTCACTACCAAGCTACATTTCTTTCTCATTAGTTATCTTTGTCTCGTTTTATTTGTGAATATGTCAGTATTTTACTTCTGATTGTGAAGCTGCATAAACTTATCAGGCACTTTATTAGGTCCACCTTGCTTATATCAGGTGATTCAACAAGTTTGTGAAAGTATTCCTCAGAGATTATGGTCCACAGTGACACCATCATATGGATCCAACAGGTTAGTTGGCTGCATGACCAGTTTTGCCGCATCACAAAAGTACTCTACTGAATTGAGATTGCCATTTGAGTAGTGTGAACTGATGACCGTGTTCAAGAAATCCCTTTGAGATGATCTGGTTTTATCATCCTGCTGGAAGAAGCCATCAGAAAATGCATGTGACACTGAAACAATGCCCAGTTCCAGAACATATGAACATATGAACACATGAACATGCCAAGAACATATCCCCAAGAACATATCCCCTACAACAGAATACCACCACCAGCAGCCTAAACGATTGATAAGGATGGATAGATCAATGTTTTTATGTTGTTCACGCCAAATTCTGATTTTACTGTCTGAATGTTGCCATAACGTGTTGAAATTCAATAATTATACACAGTAGTATACAGAAACTTCCCACTTGTAGTTTGTACTGTATGTATTCCCAAGCTATTTTTATACTGCCATGCTCAACTACAGTAAAGCAGGAGAAAAAGAAGATATAATAAATTCAAAGTAAATCAGTTCTGTTTCTGTGTGAAGAATTAAACATGGTCTTAAACGTGTTCACTCACAAGAAGCCCGGTGTCTTGTTGTTGTCACTGACAAAAGTAAAATGCAGTGAAGAAGATGGCAATTGTTTTTGCAGTGGAGACATAGTTGGAATGGATTTTGAAATATAGCACCAGAAATTTGGCACTAAGAATTACAAAAACATGGAACTGTGACAGCTTTCTTGCCTGAAGCATATTTACATGATACTGAGAGGAACTAAATAGCCAACACCCTGATAAAAATATCCTAAGAAAATTAAACAAAATTATATTACCTAATCCTAATGGCCAGACATGTGTTGGTGATTAACAAAATGAAATTATGATATTTCACAGTAACAAAAAATATTTGATGAAAAATTGAAAATATTTAAAGAAATATTTTCTTCTTTCCAAACTGAGAATCAAATAGGGGTAGTGATACTTGATGGAGTTGGGGCTTGATGCTTGATGTTTTAGATGTTTGAGGGTGGAATGCAATGAAGCAGGATGTAGAGGACATAACAATCTTGCATTTGAGCATTTTGTTCCTCTCCAGCAGCCCACTTAACAGCTACCCTTTTTCAGTTACTTTGTGCTGTTTCGACAAGCTCCTTGCCCACTTGCTCGGTTCTTGTCACTTGATTGTGTTTTTACACATAAATGGTACAAACACCTATTTTGGGGGGAGCATGTTCCTGTTAAGCTCATTAATCTTCAAACATTTCAAATATACACTTCAGCTAATGATCAACCAACAAATAAGTGAATGCATTTCTCACTATGAACCATCCATCTATAATCAATCTATCCATTTCGGCTCCACCCCTCCTGCAAACCTATCTCATCTCTATGTCATGGAGCGAGAGGCAGGGTACACCCTAAACAGGTTGCCAATCTGTTGCAGGTGTCAGTGCTAAACACCACAAAGAAAGTCACTTGCTGTGGTATGTAAAGCACATAGTATGGTTTGTTTGGTGTAATCCTAAGCACAATAACATATACTACTGAGGTTTTGCAGACATGTGACCAATAATCATGTTACATTAACTTGCCCACCATTTGGACATGTGACGATCAAGTAAATAAGGTCTAGAGTCTAGGTCTAGCCATCTGCCAAACACTGGTAATAAAGGAAAAAATAGTATTCCTCAACTGTTCTGGAGACTGATGACAGTTGCTGGGAAAAGGATTGCTGAAGTCCTATTTATGCAGGCCTACAGACCAGTCAGCGGCCTCCTAGCAAATAACAAAAAACAAAAGTGTATTTCACAAGTAGTTGGCAAGAAACTCCTTGTGATTGCTTTGGTTTCTATCATATTGCTGTAGTCACCCATAGTTTGCATGGAGTTGGGGGACGTCTCCATTTCCAATATGTCTCAATCTTCATCAGATTTTAGTAAAGCTGGACTAGTAGTTAGCGAGTATTTTCAGATAAACATGAAAAAGCCACTACAGCAATCTGCTAGCAATCATAAGGAGGTTTCTGGTGCAGCACTGCCTGTCCAACCGATTTCAACCAGTGACAGCCAGAAACCTCCAGGAACCATTGCCAACCAGTCAGGGAATGCTCACTTTTCCTCATTGGATACATCCAGTGGTGTATCACCTCCAATACAATGAACAACTCTTAAGCAATGTCTGCATGGCATTCAATGAGAAACCTCAATAATCAGTGACAATGATTTTTCAGAATCCTAAACTAACTTCACAAACTTGTTTATGACAAATACTGTCATATATTGTTCTTGTTGTATAGTGTTGTTTGACCACAATCTAATGACCACAGTTATTAGGTTTATTAAACCCTTGTCATGCGCAACTCTTGTTTTTGTAAACATGTTGTCAGCTGCTAGATGAATGCTTCTCATTTAAAGTTAAACATGTTACTTGCAGCTTGTTCACTTGTTTATCCATGTCAGAAAACAATGATCCTTAGTTGTATGGCATTCTTACCCAACATACTGCAATTTCCTAATTTTTAAAAATCAGCTTTGATGTATTATGCATCGTGTATTTATTTATTATTAAAAAAGAGAGTGTTCCTTTTACTTCATTTATATTGTCACTGATGATGATAATTGCTCCATCACAGCTCATGAATTTCAGCATGGTTCTAAACAGCTGTTTAGACTACAAGTGAAGTCTACGTTTAAAGTATATAACAGATTAAAAAAATGCTTTATTCACCAGGATCAAATTAAATGCTTAAGCTGAGAACACAATGTTCAGAGGAACCCACAGTATTTTTATTTTTATTTATTTCTTTTTTGATTGATTGATTGATTGATTGATTGATTGATTGATTGATTGATTGATTGATTGATTAATTTATAGGTAGCCCATTGAATTGAATGGTTACATGTCGTGGAGCACTTTTGTCTGCCACTGTGTCAGTATTGGGGACACTGTATAAGCTCAATGGTTGAGCAAGCCAAGAACAAAGCAAAGCAACCTATGATATGGAATTCCTGTAATATTGGATTTCTTCCAATTAATTTTACTTTAGTTAGGTTAACTGGTGATTCTAAATTGGTCATATATTGTGTGTCTTTCTGTATGTGTAGCCAATAGTTTAGCAACCTATCCACGGTTGCCCTATGACTGGGAAAGACTCCCCCCGGGCCTGAATTGGATGAGCATTTAAGAAAATTGATTGGTCTTTAACCATCAGAACCAATTAAACATTGCAAAATTAAATTAAAAAAATAATTTCACTTTAAAATGTATTTAACTACAGATTTAAAGATTTACACCCACACTGCACATGATCAGATAAAGCTGCTCTTCTAAACTGTATGAGCACAGTTTTTCTTGTTAGAAGTACTCTATATTTAGTATAAGTCATTGCACAGCCACACAAACCTGCTGCCACCAAGACAATTATCAACAAAACAGCGTGGCTTGTATTGTTATCACTCTGTGAGCCTGTCTTTGTGTATGTGAGTGTCGCAATTAAAAACTGGTCCTGGAGACACCTATTTTAGTGGGAATCCTTCCCACTTTACACTCCAGTTCCAGTTCCACAGTCTTTTAATATTCTTTTCTATGCATAACTCCCTCGTAGGGTATATGTTTGTTATGGTGTATAACATCAAACTAACAGTTCAACAATGGCATTGTATAAGAATCCATAGTCAATGCATCTGGTGTCATTCTATTATAGGACGATCTCTAGATTTTGCTAACTAACAGAGATATAATAATAATAATAATAATAATAGCAATAATAATAATAAATAATAATAATAAACAACAACAACAACAACAATAATAATAATAGCAATAATAATAAATTATAATAATATACAGTGTAATTTGCACACAGTGGTATTATCATATATTGCACATATGTGATTTTTAAATGCGCAGAAAGGAATTCCTTAGGGTAACTGATATTTTTATCTGTTTATATATTTTAAATATGTATGTGTTTATCCATCGCCTTCTGTCTTAAAAGAAATCATTCATGCATGCTCACTTGGATATACACTACTGTCACAGGAAAGTCTTCTGATAAACATCAGGTAGACTGCCCAACTGGCACAGCGTCATCTCATCACTCACTTTGTTGGCTTTCCTCAATGTCTCAGATTGTCCTAGGACAAATCAGAAACTACTTAAAGATTCTGTTGTTGTTTGTGAGACTGATTTATTACATTTCTGTTTGTTTTGATCCCATTTGCTCTGTAGAACGCTAAGGTCATCAAGCATGCGACTCTTGGCTGTTTTATTGTCTATATTTTAAGCTTAAGGATTGTTGCTGGAGCAGAAAAACAACCTTTCTCATTACATCAGTTCCACCCACTCCAACAACTTCATTCAGATTTCATCTCACAGTCTATATCTATTGGCCTTTGACTTTGTGTGCGTGTGTGTGTGTATTTCTGTATGCGTGATTGTGCAAGTGATCTTTTTTGTCTTCCTGCTCTATATTTCTTGTCTCCAATGTTTTTAAATAATTTATGTAGCACTTTAGTCAATAATGGTTGGTTAATCTAGCTCACCCCACTCGTTTCTCTGTTTATTCTGGGCACTCTCCAATCATGTATTATTTCAGCTTCTTTGCAGTCTAGGGAGCCTCATCCATGCACATCCAGTGCGGAAGGCCACAAAACCCTAGTAATGAAAAGAACTTTTTATAGAAATTCAAGTACTGCAACTGATTTCTTGTGTTTGTTTTGAAGAAACTGTTGAGAATGACTTTACAATTGGACAGGGACAAGAAGACCCCCCTCCCCCTTATCATTTATTGCATTAATTTTTATTAGTGTAACCTAATAAAGACAGATACTTTAATTTCAAGTCAATAGTTTTACTCAGTAAAGTTCATTCTTTAAAATATAAACTATGATGAAACATGAACGTTAGAAATGCTCCTGGGCTCTATTACCTAAATGCACATTAACGTAAAATATTAAACCTATTTCTCACATCTCTGGCGATTTCTAGTGTGCTTCCAAAACACTTTTTAGACACTCTTAGAAACTCTTTCTCATAGGAAATAAAAGAATCAAATGTTTTCAGTCCACATGCAACTTGTATATTAACTCAATGAACTTTGCCAGCTATGGCGCAGAACACAGTGTCCCTGCACAAACTGGTATTTCCCGGGGGTGTGCTGAGGTTATTTCCTAAATTGCAACAGATTGGTATCTTGCTGACTCTTCACGCACTACAGTGTCCACAGTAGGAGGAATGCCTCAGTACAGGCCATGGAGATGCCAATCCAGCGGTGCACTGCAATCTCGGAGGCAAAGAATGAACACATTCGCCCACCATTTTCCTGCTCAGAGCAAATTTTTGCATGTTTGTGTTCCATAATATTTTGATCACTGTATGTAAAACTCTCTGAAATCTCTTTAAAATATGTTCAGAATTTTTTTACTTGCATTTTGCTCGCATTCTATTTTAAATATCTGACATGCGATACGGCATTACTGCCAGACAGTCGAAATAGAGATTACTGAACAATTTTTTACCAATCCAATAATCTGTAAGATTTAGGAGCCTACATTGACAGCTCTTTCTTTGCCCTTTGCATCCATCCTAAGGCTCCAGGTATCTGCTCCATCTGCAATAATGTCTGTGATAATGCGTACGATCGAGCCATAATTACACATTACAGATCCACTGGTTAAATCTAAGACTAAAGCAAAATAACCATAAAGAACCTCTGCGCTTATATGTAATTCATACGTTTAATTATCCAACTGTTTCTAAAGCATTGCAAATTATGGATGGCAGATGCATTAAAAACAGTTCACATAACCTAACAATTAAAACTTCTTCATTAAAAACTCCCAATGGATCTTCCATTTCTGCTACTCTACCTCTAGAGTCTCAGCTCAAAACAACAGTAACTGGAATGACAAATGAATGTATTGAGTTTCTTGTATCGAGCCAGTTCAGAAGTAAAAAAAAATCTTGATTACAACACAGGTGACATAATAAGATACATGAAGTATTGATAAGCTTTTTCAGGTTGAATTTTAGGATGTAGACAAAATTATTATTTTTGGGCAATTCCTTTCTAGTTGTGGATAAGAACACGGATCAAATGTATGATATCAAACTTAATTAAACAAATAACTTCCTAAATACAATATGCCAAAAGAACCAGATTAATTTTTATGTGAAATTATGTAGTGACTTTTGAGAGAGTATTTAGCAGCAGATGTACGTGATATTGGTTTGTAAATAGATCCAATAATATTAAAAAAAATTACAGTATAACATTTACTGGGTGCTATTAATGCACTTAAAAAGTCTGATTCAGAACTAATTTGTTAGACGAGTGGGCTGTTTTATTTGCATTACACAGACATCAGTCTCACAGATTTCAGAGCTTTCTAAATGATGACCGCAAACACTATCATGAGGGGGAGTGCAGAGTAGTGGATTTTGGCAACATGATGTTTATGCTTACATGTTTTTGTTTGTACTCCTTTAAATCAGAGATGAGGGAATTTTGCCTGTAGGTTTAATACTCTATAATTCATCTACTCTCTATCCTAATTATGTGTTTTGTTTTGTTTTGTTTGTTTGTTCTGTTTTTATTTCACAGTTGTATGCTTAAATTGGCGGTTATTTTCTTTTTTCAATGTCCATTTATCAAGTGATCTAAATACAGTAATGTTAATTTAATAACAAAATGGCTTAATGTGTGCATAAGGATACGCTGAGCACCAGCTAAATCGATCAAATTAGATTTCACAAAGTTTACTCTGAAACTTACTTCCACCCACTAACATAAAATGCCAACGCCTGAAGGCCGTCACTGCTGACTGCAAAATGTGTTTCTTTCCTGCTATGCAATCAAGCTGATCGTTCTACTGTGTCATTTGTGTCTTATGTTAAATTTTATACATTTTAATATCCAGAACTCCTTTATGGAGTATTTAATGTTATAGGTTAGTTTCAATCAATTCATCCTCCTCCTCAGCAGAATTAACAGAACTCCATGTGGACTTGTTTGTAACTGTTGTTTTGAGAAAATGCAACAGCTTTTATACGAAAAAAAGCTCCAAAAAACACTCCTAACCTTTAAAATCAATCATTGCTTGGAAACAGGGCCCTGGAAGGTCTTAAGATTTACCTACATTTGCTTATGTAGTACTGGCTCATAGATTACTGTGAGGTTTCTTTCTCTTTTTTATATCAAAAAACTATAATGCTGACTGAAACTGCTACATCCCTGATTACCATCCATCTGTTATTGTTTCTTTTTGCCTCCACTTTCCTGTTTGTGTAATTTCTTCGGGGGGTTTTGTTGTTGTTTTTTTTTAAATTTGTTTTCATCATAGTGAAACTACGGAAAATCTTCCAACTTGCAAAGAGAATTAAAATCTTTATGCTGTTCATTAAAAAAAAGTAAAAAGGGAAGTTATCATATACCCTGTAGTATGCACACTGTATTTCTGTAATTTAGATGAAAGCTGCAACCTATGTATAACTATTACTTCAAGTAAATCATTTTTTCAATATTCTGCTTGCAAAACGACAACTGGAGACTTGTAATAATTTAATAATTCACGTCATTTTGTCATTTTGATTCTTGAAGTTCTTTTGAACGGTCTTAACATTTTAGAAAACAAGGCACAAGTAATATTATTGTCAAATCCTGAACAAAGCCTCATGGAAAGACCACCTACTGTCAAGGTCGGCATTTAAAATGTTACACTGAATGGGGTTATTTTCAATAGCGTTAGAAGATACTTTTGAGCTTAGAACACGAAAGTGTCAAACACCTTTTAGATACTGTTTGCCTTTGTCAACAGAATGACTCACATTGTACAGCTAGTACGAAAACAGTGTGAGGCTTTTTAAGTCTGACAGAGACTTACTCAAAACTAGTTAACCTGGGTCCACTGAGTTCACGTATTAGAGAGTGCCACAGCAGGTAACATATCGCTCATACACAGGACATAAAATCATTATCCTGCCAAGAAGCAGGTCAATGATCAAAGACCACTGCTGTCACTGTTAATAGTTTGCTGACAGGCAAACAACACTAACAAAAGAGAAGGCCGCTGATTAAGGACAAAAATGATGCAGTGTGCTGAAAAACTACAAATATTTAAGCTTGTAGGTCATGTTTAATGTATGATGCCTTCTTGAGTTGCTGCTTCTAAAATTAGCATTTTACATTGTATCCTACCTGTAAAATACTACTAACAGAATGAAATTAATAAAATTTTATTGTATTTATATCATTTTGCTTTATTTAATTGTTTATTTCTTTTATTTTTGGAGCTTCAGAAAGCCAAGGTGGTTAGAGTTTATCTGTCTATGCACTCCAAATTATGTAAACAAATCCATAGCCTTATTTGTATTTATAGACAGTAGGACAGAAGGTATGAGATATGTACAGCTCATTATTCATTAATTGTTATGCAGGTTAAATACCAGTTGAACAAATAGCATACATTTCTGACCTGCCATAGAATGAAATGCTTTTATTAGCCAATAGTTCATGACATTTGAAAATCCCACATTCATATAATTCAACACTGTAAATTTGTTTTGCCTCTAATCATCCATCTCTATGCTTTTGAATCTATGCCAATGAATTCATGAACATTGTCCCCTGATGTCAGTGCAAGACATGTAATGTGATTCGAAGGTAGTGTAAATTTGCTGGACCACTGAGTATGTTGTCTAATTGTTAAATGCCATTTAAGAAAGTTGACTGTTGACTGAAGCTGTTTCATTAATTTTCTCTTATAATTCTTCTACTGTATGAATTTCAGTTTTAGAAATAGTGTTTGGCTGGTTGAGCTCTGGAAACCAAACCACTTTATTAGGTTCTTGATTGGTTTAAATACTTTTAAATTTGTTACTGACTTTGAGTATGGGATAACCTAAAGCCTTGTTAACCAATAAATCTATTTGGTAATCATGTGTTCACTCTTGTTTTAAAGTTAATATGATTCCTTGTTGCTAATAGGTAATCCTCTTGTATGTTTATGTCAGTCACATGTCAGTTAACAGCATTCTTCACTCCACTCTGCCATTTCTTGAGGTGCTTGGCTTGAAGCTACCATAAGTCAGTGCATTACCAACAGTTATTTTGGCTGTCATCCCAACAAGTGAATTTCACTGAGCACAGGCAACAATGTATTTCCATTCAATTTTGTAAAATTCTGCGTAAAACATCTGATGACATATTCTCTTGCAAAGCGAAAAAGAAGATGCTTCTTTGAATCAAACTGAAATGAGTTTTTACAGCAAACCCAGACACTAAAGAAGTTGGTTTGGTGCATAAACTTAAAACCATAGAAAAAAAACCCCCAAATTAAACAGTAATTCAAACCAAATGTAACTAAAAAAAAATATAACTAAAAACAGGGTGTGAAACAACAAGAGATGAATCGTAGCTATGCCTTCACCAGTTTTCCAAACCAAGCTTTGTGGACTTTTTTTTTTTTTACCTTTTTTGCATACTGTAGGAACATTTGTGCCCAGCATCAAATATTGCTATAACTGGTGTAGCAACTCCAAAGGACACTTGCGCATATCTCAGAGATGCCAGCAGCTCTGACAAAATCGCAGTATTTAAAGTCTCTGGGAATGAGAATGGGTTGTTTCTGAAGATAGTGAGTGGGTAGGCCTACACAAAGCTCACTGAATACATTTGCCAACTGTGAGTGCATCTGCTAAGTTAAATCTGTTTTAAATCATATGCACCCACAGTTTACTCACTGCACTTGTATTTATGCGGTGCTAGCTGCTCCACCCTCAGCAGGCAAGCTGGCATCGACCTTGAGGCGATGTGCTTGATCTTTGCGCACGCCTCACCTCTTAATGATAAAATGAGAAAACTGGGTCGGAGATGTACATCCCCACCAGAAATAGTGGGAAGTTAACATCTTCAGCTGAGAACAAGGCTTCCAACTGGGAAATCATCTCTAAATAAATCAAATGAGTTTCACAAATAGGTGAGGAGCCTATGGGAGGCCCAGGTTTGCTCCTGGGAGGAATGAACAAGTCTGGATGATTAACTGAGAAATGAATGACCTGCTCATGTATCCACTAGAAACCTACTTGAGCAATCAAATAACTCTAAATTAAATGATTTTTGGTGTGTTGAGTCCATTATGGAGACAGATGTTGCTTTTCATGAGAATTTATTATCTCTTTTCAAGAGGTTTTAGTCATCCCTCAAAGCCAGATATGAAACGTTTTCATTTTCTTCAACCTGTAGACAATGAATGTTCTGATTTCACTATCCTGCATACAATAAGTAGAAAAATGAATAAAATCATATTGGATTTAAAAGAAAAGACACCGTTACTATGCGCACAATGTCCACCAAATTGAGTCAAAGTGAGCATGTTGCAGCTGTTTCACAATGCCACCAATGGTGATTTAAGCTTACAGAGTTTGAAAAAAAAAAAAGAAGAAGAATGGTAGATTCAAAGTTAAATAAAGAAATCCAAACTGCATGTGTTAAAAAAAAATATAATTCAACTTACCAGAGTTGGGATCGGAGTTTCCATCAGCTTCAGTCCTCTTATCAGGGGAGGCCTGCTCGTAGAAGTCGTCCTGCGCCTGCACCAGAGGGAGAGGTTGTGTGAGGAGGGAGCCACTGCCTACAGGCTCGTGGTCCCCCAGACCGCTGTCACTGCAGCTCTCCTGGGAGCCATCCGGCAGGTGAAACGTGACGCGCCGCTGTGACTAGAACCAAGAGCACAAAACAGAGCCTCTGATGTTAGTGCTCTGCTCTGCCCCCTTAATTTAATTTTTTTCTTTTTTATTTACAGTTTTATTTGACACTGAGCTGAACAAGCTCAAGCATGCTGCTTTTGCACACTGAGTGCTGATCAGGACTGCAGTGTGAATTCATTTTGCCTGAACGATTTAAAATGTAATATATATCATCACCGCCGACTGAGAAGAATTGTCGAATGAAACGTCTATTTTGACTTAAGCCCAGATATTGATGGGAAAAGAGTTTACAAACTGTAAATACAGTCACGTTTCACTGCACAATGACAACCATTAGCTGCATGCAAATAAACAACGTGCACTGTAAGAAAAATTCATCAAAGTGAAAAGTGTAAAATGTGACTTTTGAAAAAAAAAAAAACTGTGTTTTTATTAAAGTATTACATAACTGGAAAGGGACAATAAAATACTGGAGGCAAAATTCTATCATGTTTGTCAATACTACTGCAGGGACTTTTACAGGCTGATTGTTTAGTTTGTGTTGTTAATTTGCTTGGTGCTAGCAAAGTCAAAGGGGCCTGTGGAGCTAACAGAAGTCACCCCCAGGGTGCCCTTCCTATCACATTCTGCAGTCTCACTAGGAAAGGAAAACACAAGTTTTTCTGGGACTATGTCTTGCACATACACACAAACACATACACGCATATACACTCACACACATGCCATCCTTAAAGCCATCCCGATTGAATTTCCAATTGTTAATTCTGAGTGTCTTTTCCCTTGCTCTAATGACATTTTCCTCAGGCTTTTTCATAAGTCCAGACGCAAGCCTCCAGCTAACCTTTCGTGAGCACAGAGAGGTCCCTGCCACATCCTTGGTGATGACAGACAGAGACGGGTTTTACAGTAATTATTGGCAAAAGCAAAGGTCACCCAATCTGCAGTCTAATGCAAATGACCTCATTATATATTTTAGAACTGCTCCAAAAGCATGCAACATTCAATTAAACAAAAAGGAAGAATAAAGAAAGGGAATAAAGGGGGAGGGGGGTTGCATGGTGGAGGGTTGGGGATTTGCAGTTAGACCCAGGACACTACCACAAAAACTGGCTTCATATTTAAATACGGTGTGTAAATTTAATAATGATGGATGGATGGATGGTTTGAACAATTAACTCATTCTCCATTGACAATTGCAAGTGAAAGTATGACTGGCTGTAAATGCCTTGTAAAACTGCAGGTAAAACTGGGTAAATGTCATTGTCAGTAATTTAAAAACGGCCAATGATCAGTATCTGGCCTTTTAAATGAAGATAACAGGGAGAAGACCTTTCTAAAGGAATGCATTGCATTGTTTGTTTCTGTGAAAGCTAATGTATACTGATATGGTAATATAGCACTATCAGTTTCACATTTGGGGAGACACGCTATGTCTATGAAGCCTGAAAAACACTTTATAAAGAAAATGAAGCCAGCGAAAGAGAAAAGTGATGGAAGATGGCAGGTGTAGTGTGTCTGCACTTAATTAACAGTGTCTGCATATGTTTTTATTGCTGTTAATGCCAAAGAAGTTGGCCTTAGGCAAGGTAGCCATCTATTTGTTGGCAGCCCTGAGAGTGTCCAGCCAGGAAAACTAACACTGGCAGTTTTTCTACCAGTTCTTGTCAGAGTTATGGAAACACTGTATATTTCACAACACAAGTCACATGCAGCCTATATAAATGCATTAGAGTTTTATAACGTGATTTATGTGGCATTAAACTAGACGTGAATGTAGTTTAATTATTAATTGATTGGGTGAATAAAAAGCCAAATCCATACTGGAAACAATGTCTGCTATTATCCAAAGCCCAGAATAGTGAACAGCAATCTACATTTTATATTAATTGCACTATATGACATGACAAATGTAATATTACAAAGTCGTCTACTTGTATATATGACAAGTGCAAGAAATTATTTAATAGAACAGTACTTTAGAGATCTTATTTCCTTTGATTCTGACTTCTAGCAGAGAAGAAATGGTTTATAATTAATTGGGATAATGGTAGTGTGTGCTGTCAGATACTGGTGGGACCTTGAAAAGATGCTAGGCTCTGTTTGGACATAGTGGAGAAGTTCAGTGTAAAGAAATAATTCGACATACACCGTAAAATGATTAAATAATTTAGACTTCTTTTTTAAAAAAAAGTCAATTAAAAAAAAGATTGTTACAAGCTCAGGAATGTATAAATGTGTAACATTTTAGGATTTAACTGCATCACCACAGTAGCTGTAAGGCTTTAAAATGCACACAGTGATTCTGTGGATGTTTCTCCTTGTGTTTTTGCATATGTTTATTTGTAGGTTTAAGCATGTTTGAAGATGTTTGTATTTCTCTGTTGCTGACAGTCACTTGTAGTAATATTAGCATAAGACCAGCTTAAACTATCCCCGCTGCCAGTTTACAAGATATTATGGCTTATCACGCCTGCTAACCCTTGTTATCCGCTTGTTTTTATAATTTGCCTGACCAAACACACTCGCTTTAACAAACACAAAGCAACTAGCAGCACTTTGCTGCTGGAAGGTTTAAACTCCAGCAAGCCAACAAATGAACAGGAATAGCATTTGCCCAAGGGTCTTCATAGAAAGCACAATATTAAGTCAAGGGAAAATAAAAACTGCCAGGGGACCATAAATGTCTCATTTGACACCAGCTGCAACTTTATACGTGTTTCTTAAAAGCATAAATGTGAAGTTTTGCATTCCAAAACCAATTTATCTGCCTTTGGTGTTTTCTTTGAAGTGGGCCAACACATGTGAGTATTAAAATCGTTATTAACACAAGTAGTTATTGGAAAGCTCGACAGCAGTTTCATTGATCTAAATTGCTGTTGCCTCTTAAAGACTAAATGCAAGCTAAGCACTTAGTTTATTCTATTTTTATTACTTTTCTTTTTGGCACAGTCGGTAGTCACACACACACATACAGCGTATTGTAAAAGTACCGTAGCAGATACAATGATTTTTCAAGGCACGCTTTGCCTTTTTTTGTTAAAATCACTATCAGAATCACTCCACACTAAAGCTTGAATCCCACAGAACACAAAAGCATTATAACTTTTGGTTTTGTAAAACAGAAAACAAACAGGGATAGGGCTTATGACACGGAGCGCAGGCTTTCTCTTCGCTTCCCTGTCTTTCTCCTCCTGAGTTTGACCATATGGAGCTCAGTGTGCAAGTCAAAAACAACTTCTGTGTTGTACTGTGTTCCAACCGAACACAATGTAGCACTACATTTCTATCAGGCAGACATTTAATGAGAAGAAGCACACACCGAGAAGTAGTGCATGCGCACACAGACAAACATGCGTGCGTACACACATGCACACACAAATAATGCAACCTCCTCACTACCGCAAATAATCTTATCTAACAGCAGTCTGACACCTGCGGTGAGAGAACACTTCCCACGAGTCCGTTCTCACAATCAGACCACTGAGGGAGATCAGTCAACCAGGAAAGCAAAACTCACGAAAAGATCTCTTTCTCTGCCTGCCCTACTCTCTCACTCTTGCTCAGGCCTTAGAGCCCAAAGGTGCTCTGCCATCTACTGGTCACCTTGGGAAAAACTTTTTTTTTTTTTGAAAATCAACAAAAAGCCACTGAAGTGTTTGCCCTTCTGTGTTCCACAGCGAGTGTTGATTGATTTTTTCACTTTTTTCCTATTTTATCCCCTCTATCTCACACCTTTGTGCTGCTATTGCTGACTTTAACTCTTCCTGACATGACAAAATGACAAACCTGAGTTTTTCTAACCCTCAAATAGAAAAAATGCATGTCCTTGTTTGATATTTTATTGTGTTTTGAAAAAAAGTACATTCGTGCATCATACTCTGTTCCCCACGGTGTTCATCCACAATCCTGACAAGCTGTAGCATTTCGCAAAACATCAAATCAAGTGACATATTAGCAGCTGATAGACACTGCCTCCTGTCATCGTAACGTTCGGATTTCCTTTGGGCTCATCCATAAAATGCATCACAGTCGCAGTCAGGCATTGCTCTATTTTGATGACATAAACACAGTCAAAAACAAGCTTTTCGAACTGCTTAAAAAAGATGAAAGACACAGAGATAAAAAGAGTTCCCAAACGTGTTTCTGTAAGTAACACTCAAATAAAAAGTGACAAATAAATCACAATCTCCCCCGTCTTTGATTCTGACTCTAATATTGACGTAGTCTGCTCCCGCTGCCTCTCCAGAGCCTAAGTCTGCTGCCTTCTGCTTTTCATCATTAAATCATAGCTAGGCAGTTCTGAGAAACATCTGCATTCTGCCACATCCACAATAAAGCCTGCTCAGTCACTCCCTCACTTTTTAGCTTACCACAAGCACACGAGCGCACAAAGAAAAAACACAGAGATACATAAATCTAAGTCACATCTGACCCATTTCCCAAATTGCAAGCTTGGAAAAGCGGGCATGTATGTGAGTGCATGTGAGTGTGTGTTTGCATTGTCTATCAGCACTGTGCTCGCTCTTATTCATTTACAGAACACAAGCTTAGCATGTGATTATTAGCGCAGTCCATCATTTTGACTCTTTCTAGCCTAACTGATCTTATAAAGATTTATGGATCCTGTACATAGATTGCATGTTTGTTCATCCGTTTACTGTCTAACTGACATAAGGGACTTTTTTTCCCCACTAAAAAGCATAAATCTAGTCTAGTCATACAGCATGCTTGTCACCAGACTCACACTCTCACCTGTCATCTTTCACAGATGACGAGAGCTGTGACAAGCTCCTTCTTGCTTGTGCCCCCAAAGTCCAATTTGTTAGATTTTCATCTGCCAACACTTCCCTAATAAACTACATCTCATCCCACTTTCATATGTTATCATGAATACTGATCCTTCATTGTATGTGCTTGTTTAAAATGACAAAAAAAGAAAAATACTAGTGCTTTACTCTATATTTTTGAGTAAGCTACCATATTTATGACATGTAGCAATCGAACATGAAAGCATAATAAAATCAGGAATCTTAAAAAAAACTGTATATACAACCAATAAAAATATAGCTGCAATTCTGATTAATTGATAAGTATATTAAAGCTTCTTATTAAATTGGAAAGGGAAAGACAGGCCCAGGATGGATTCGAACCCAGGACTCTGCACTAACCTTACTGCATATTGGTCACTAGCTGAGCCCGGTCACGCCGCCACCTCCTTAGCATTTGGTATTGGATGGAGAGGTTAGAAGAGTTAATATGAAAAACATAGATGCAGTCAGTCTTACTAGTAAAAGAATTGAGATGACACAAATGGGAGCAGCAAGCTGGTTTGAATGGCTACTTAAAATGTGATTTTAAAAAAATGAAACAAGCAAAAAAAAAAACTGAGCTTCCTATTTCACAAGGGGGCGCCACAGAAAGTGGCGCAAACTGAATGTTTGATTTGGCAGATTTTTACACCACATGGCGCTTCCTGACAAAACACCCAAGGGATTTGTGTCTCCTCCCACAAATAAGGATCTTTCATTTAACTAGGCAAATATGGAAACCACTACACTTACTGTAATATATATTTTATTAGATACAGATAGAGGGAAATTCCACTTTTTCAAATGTTAAATACACACACAATGTATATAAGCCAACAAAAAACAGAATACTTGGTTACACAATAATCAATCTATACACAATAACTAATAAGAATTAATTAATACTTAAATAAAAAAAAAATCAAAAGAGTAAATGTGTATGAGTAGTCAGTGACATAAATACATGAAATGACTGACGTTGCCATTAGGATAGAGGGATAGATTGATGCATGCTATAAAGTAAAACAATATGACTGAACATTTTTGGTCTCTGAAAAAAGAAAAGGAAAATCTCTAAACTAAAAAGATCTGACCTGAAAAGGCTTCTTCAGAAGGGTGAAATTTCATTCATAATTAATGTCATCTAACTCTACCTGGGGCTAGATTTGGACATCTTAGACTCATCTACTTTTATTTTCCTCTCCGAACTGCAGCCCTTTCTTTTCTGTAGGAGGTTTCACTCCCCTCTCCCCATACATTTGCCTCTCCCTTTTCATCCTAACCTTGGTATGCTGTTAAAGAACCTGACTTGGCTAAGTGAGAACTGTGAGACAGTTGTAACTCAACCAGCTTCCCTATGCGCCTCAAGCTGAGCTGAGGAAACCTGTGCAACTGCCACAGAGCATTAGCTACAAAGTTAACCACTACTGACTCACTCATCGGCTCTACCCTCTGCCGACATCCAAATCCATAAAATGAGAGACACAGCAATTCTTCTCTATGTGTGTCTCCTGCATCAGGATGAAGGATTTGACACTCAGAGACAGTTAACTACAGAGCAGAGCAGGCTAGGCCCTGAGCACTGAATGGGGAATCTTGATGTGTTTATGAGTTACAGTCCATGTGATCTCGCTGCTGCACTCAGCTGTAGACAGTGAAGCCGGTGTTCAGTGGTACTGTGCTGATAAAATGAATGACGGCTACTAAAAAAAACCCCAATCCAAATCAAGTAAAACATGTTAATGTTGCATAAACCACCGATTTATTTTGTAGGCGAAATATAGTATTATCACAATGTACACTATAATTCATAATAACCTACAACCCTATTACTTGTCATGAAATCCTATTTGTGAGTCCATTACATCAAATAGGTGGAAGCACAGGTTTGTTTAGTTGGATCTGTGTTTATCCTGTGAAAATAATGGCTATTCACACAGCCATGATTATCCAGCTTTTAGAGATCAAATGTAAATCAATGCAGTGCAGTCTGGTTGACTGGCAACTGGTAATTTAAATTTCACAATGGTCCCTTGGTTTCGTTAGTTTATATAATTAATAACCATGTATAGCTATACATATATAACATCAAACATTTAATTAAATTTTTATACAGTCAGTTCATCAATTCCAGCATATTAACTGAAAATAATAGCCATAAAGTTTAACAACATTATGCTCTGAAAATGTAATTTCTGCTTCCGATACAATAAATTGCACTGAAACAAATTCAGTCTTCATTTCTTAATCTCAATTTTAATGAATAGAATGCATGATTAGATAAACAGTCAAGTAGAGTTTGGTTGGAAAGATTCCTCCATCTTATCAGGTCAGCGAACAGTTAATTCCAACCAAACTGGTGACGTGCCACAAAGTTTTACAAAATAAAGAGAAGCTCGTCTGATAACGCAGCTTAAACGAAATCTGAAGGGATAGCTGCTGTTTAAACAAAGTGCAACAGTAAAAGGCTATTGCTCAGTTTTGTAATCAGACTTGGGTTTTTTCAAGTTATGGTCTGAGTTGAAAAACCTTTGCTGAATTTTATGCTACACCGAGAAAAGCTTTTTCGAGAGAGAAGGACATTTTGTAATCTCTGTTCGTGTTAAAACACTTGAGAAGGCAACTTGTAACCTCTCCCAAAAGCAGCAGATGTTCATGCCACTTGGTAATGGAAAGAAAGTGATAACGGAAGGGATGTTTGATACTGAAGCACCATGGCAAGGTGTTGACAGCGCCACCAAATATCCTTATCGACACCCTGCACTTGCAGTACGTGTCAGCCGTTATGGTGCTACATAGGCCTACACACTAGACATATTGGGGCTTGTATATACTAAGATGTTACACGTCTAACATGTTTACTGAAAAACCTTCAAAATGTTTCCAAAGTGTGTGCTCTGGGTATAAAATATAGATATGAATAGTAAAATGATGACGTTCAATGTACTTTGGAGCTTAGTTTTACTTCTAAGCAGATGGTGGATTTCTGTGTCTACATGCTTTCAGTGGATTTAAGCATGAGGTGAGCACAACTTACAGAAAATTAGAACTACAGTAACTTTTTTGTTCTTTTATCTGACAAAAATTCACAGTACAGAAATATCATTAAGCTCAAGCCATACTAATTAATTTTATGGCCAATGATGTTACTAACAATAATTCTGATGCAGCTAATCATCTGAAAAAAAAAAAAAAAAAAAAAAAGCACAG
>VUQG01000558.1:0-18246 GCA_015106755.1 Etia nguti
CCAGGATCATGACACCTTTACTTAATAGTCAACTTTCTTTGTTTGCTACCAGTATGTGCTAAGCTGGCTAAAGTTAGCATCTTACCTAAGAAGTTTTTGTTGATGTTTAATGGATCCACCTCAAAGTGAGACCCCCCCCACAACTTAAGCTCTCCCCAGCCATTCGCAGCAGATGGCCCCGCCCCTCCCTGAGCCTGGTTCTGCCGGAGGTTTCTTCCTGTTAAAAGGGAGTTTTTCCTTCCCACTGTCGCCAGAGTGCTTGCTCATAGGGGGTCATATGATTGTTGGGTTTTTCTCTGTATGTATTACTGTAGGGTCTACCTTACAATATAAAGCGCCTTGAGGTGACTGTTGTTGTGATTTGGCGCATAAATAAAACCGAATTGAATCGATCCATACCTAACATATTGACTCAGAAAGGCTAAAAATACTGCACATACTGTTTGATTATGCCCACTATTTGGGCTTGCAGGCTCCACACAGTGTTTCATTAGCTGTTATGCATAAAGCCTCCCATGCCTACCTGTGGTTGCCAATGTGGGATTAAAAAGTGGCCCTTCAAAGAAGGGGGTGTAGTGTAGGCCCATTTGTTATTTTTAATTGTTTGAGTATTGTGTAGCCCTCTGCTAAATAAATAAAGAGCAACAGAGCAAGAAGACAGTTTGATAAACTGCAGTTTAAAAAAAGCTAATTAATCTCCAAATTTTGTGCTTAAAAAATGGCAGATGTCATTTCTGTGACATATACTTTGTTGTTTAGCAAGTCTCTAATGATTGATCGGGTATTAAGCTGTAAATGTGATTCAGGAAGCTGTCTAAAATTGGCATACCTAAGCATCGTAAAAGATAATGCAAAGGCAACACTGGTCAGTACATTTTGTCACTTTGTTTTTCAGTTGGCACCAGACCAGTCTAAGATCTGCGGTGGGCTTATTTCTCTGTTGTGCTCACAGAGATCAGTTATAACTACAAGGACCTGTGATGTTCGGCCAGCGCAGCCATTTAGTCATCGTGAACGTCACGGCTTTGTTGCTATTGATACGTGACCTTTCCTGTCACCCTAAAATAAAGTCTGACTCACTGCAATTTAGATCAAGTTTGCGTCTGAATAAGAAGAATGCCGCTAATTTGTAAGTGTGGCGCTTAAAGCATGTTATTTAGAACAATTAACTCTGCCAGTGTTTCCAGTGTGTCCTGTTGGACTGGCTCCCAGTTATTAATCCCAAGGGTGGGCTTGTTTTTTCTTTTTCTTTTTTTTGGCAAATGCCGATAACAGCGTAACAACAGTAGTTATTTGGGGTAGTCCACTGCCCTACAAGTGAATTTATAGAAAAAAAATCAAAGCTGCTTCAACTATCAGTCTCCTTAAAGCCTTAACAAATTCATCAGTAAATCTAAAGAGCCTCAGCATTCCCCAACAGAAGTGCTGTTTAGCAAAAGAAGACAGAAAATAAAGCTGACAATGATGGCAGTGTTCGCAGGACTTGGCTTAACACTTGGATGTGTGGATAGATGACAGATACTGGTCCTTTTTCCCCGTGCTGGTCCACGGAGACCTGGCCTCCCTGTTCAGCCTCAGCTCAGTTCCGCTTAGCTCTGTTGGCTCGCTGCTCTGTGGATGCTCAGGCTGTGAGCAGGCGTTGCCTAAGAGCGTGACTGGCATGCTAGCTACTAGCGGCCCTGGCTACATAAAGCCATATTGATGTGCTTCCAAGATGCTGCCAAAGCTAGCAGATGACGCTAATGCTGCCAAGGCAGTAGGTGGGGACAGATGCTACCTGTCCTCGCCCGCTCCCTCCAGCCAGATTGTTCCCACTAACAAAGCAATAAACTTAATAGATCAGCATATCAGTTTTACAGCAACATTCATGCTGCAATTAGGGGAGTGATTTACTGTTTAAAAACAAAACAGCGAAGAAAGATTGAACGATGGCTGCAATGATGCACGGAGGTCTTTTATTTTGAAACGTGGCTCCCGTTGATTCTCTCTGTTCGATAAAATACAACCTATTTTCTGTCTGCACTGTTTCCACAGTTGAGACATTTCAGTCGGATAAACTGCGGCCTCAAAATTGTGAGTGAATTTATGAATGAATATACGCGACTGTTTCCCAAAAACCTGCCGATAGACTGACGTCTTTTGCAGTCTGTGAAGCATGATATCCTCTGCCCTTGGAGGATGGATGAAAGCACTTTTTGTGATCTTGTTTCCATGCCGTGTTTGTGCCTGTCAGTTGTATACCTTTGAGCAAGTGTCTCTTTTTGTCTGAGATAAGTGACAGGTTTCAGTGTTCAGCGTAGCTTCCTGCCAGTATTAAAATATGCTGCAGGAGGACTGTGAATGCGCTGATTTTTGGGGACTCCGTAAGGGTTCTTAAGAAATGTAAGGTGTAGCGTGCAGCCTGATGGCTTTACTTTGTCCAATTATGAAAAGTTAGTTTTATTCTATGTACTGGGAACTTTTTCGCTGAGATCCGAAGGTCTCACACCGTCCCCTGTTAGTCATCGGTCCGCCTCTCTCTCCGCTGTAGCGCCCTTGAGCAGCACTATAATGTTCATTTATTTCCTTTGGCTTTCACTCCATTTCCACCCTTCAATATTCACAGAGCGAAACTCCCGTGTCGTCGAACTTTTAGAAAAGGTTGAACACTGACATTCTACTAAATGTCAGAATTGCTCCTTGACCCAGGCTTTGCAAGTTCTGAAGTTTGATTGGATACCAGCTGTGTGTCGAGTTTGCAGCGGGCTCACACTCTGACGGGAGGCCATTGGAGTACTAACAGATGCCATGGCAGCAAGGAGGGTGTTGATTGATCATTAGAGAGGCCACACTCCTCCACTCACACTCCTGAGAGGACCCTAGGGTCTCACACTTTGTTTATCTCTCAGCCTTTCTCCCTTTCTCTCTTGTCTCACCCTCATGACTTTGGTAAATTGGCTCTTTTTGCACCGAATATTCAAACTCTTTGTTATCTTTTATGCGTTTCCTGCTGGCAGCGGCACCAGCTCGGGTGCTAACGCGGGTTGTCCGCTAATCACAGGGTTAGTCGTTCGATCCCTGGCCCCTCCACGTATGCTCGGGCGTGACACTAAACCCCAGTTTTGCATGGCGTGAGTCCCTCAACTTCCCTGCTGTTTTAACTTTATTGAGCCTATTCCAGTGTGTTTTTGAAGTTTTAGGCCAACTCGTGTTTTTTTTTGTCTGCATTCAAGGTTGAAGTTGGTGCTGGTTGTCATGCACCCCGTTCTTTATTGTATTAGCAGCACTAACAGGTAGTAGTGCATGAGTATTTTTAACTGTTTTACTGCATCATCATTAAGTTGGATTAAATAGAGGTGTATATAGTAAAAAGTACTGAATGGTAAGAATAAGCAGTTTAGATATGAAAGGCTGGCCTCGTGGTTTTATCCCAGGTCTCCACTACAACACTGATACACAGTAAGCTGTAACGTGTCAGTAAGACTCGCTTGTATTTAGATTTTTGGTTATAGATGACAACAGTGACTTCACAGTTTTGGTCAGTGCTCTGCTGCTTTGCTCTTTGGTCGGTGTCTGGAGTAATTTGTCGCTCATCCATCCAGCCACGATGTAGTGGCCTGCTGCTCTCCGGATCTAGTTCCAGGTCTTTTCGTATTTTTTCCCATAATTGCTCCCCAGGTCACAACACCAATGAATTGCCAAACCAGAAGTATCTATTTTTTGGTGGGGGTAAGTGGTTTTGGCTGTGATCGTGACCTACGAATATTACACATCATTTTTTTATGATTTCCTTCCATTTTTATGGGAGGAAAACTGAACATTATCTGAACATTATCTCCAGCCCCCCACCCAAAAAAACTCCTCTTTTGTGTGCTTTAGTTAATCCGATCTTGCTGGTCTGGCAGCAGGACAGTGAGGTCTCCTTGTGTGGAGACCAAACTGACTGTGGTTATTCTCTGCTCATTCATTCCATCCTAAAACTGGTGCATTTTTCAAGCGTACGTGTTTTACCGGTGTCTCCTGTCCCTACCCGTTCTTCCTCTTTCTCAGCTTTTTCTGTGAGATCACACCATTGCTTGTGCGGTCATTAAAAAGTTTCAGTCCTTCTCTTTCTGACTCTGGTCGTCTCTTGTTTTGACCGGGACAGACGGACCCTACAAAGAGTCGTTTAGAACTTGAAGTGATGCCATATCACCGAGCTACACATGTGGTACCGATCCATGCATCATCTTAACCGCTGTTTCTTCAAAATAGTCTTTTTGGCTAAAGTGTGAAGAACTGGGGCAAACTGAGACAGGGTGTGGCAGGCAGGTATGCGAGGAAGAATTATGCTGATGGCGGTGGTTTATAAACGGAGAGGTGGGAATCTTTGGGGGGGGGTTGCTCACTGAGCTCTCCGACTGACTGACACAGCACTCCAACTCCGAGGGCAAACGGTTCTCTTTTTGTGTGTGTGTGTGTGTGTGTGTGTGTGTGTGTGAGACTGTGTGATAGCAGGTAGATGTTTTAAATGTATAGCATGTGCCCCGCGCACGTATGGCCGTGCATGCGTATGCACATCGGTACGGATGTGCGAGGCTGTGCATGAGATGAGACGCAGCGGCTGTGGGAGCTGCAGGAGGCTCATCTGAATTCACAAACGCTGCCAGTCTGGGAGAAAATGGAAAGACTTCTAGGCACCGACACTCACTGGCTATTTTTAGACTTTCTCCCCTTCCACAGGAGGGGAGAAGAAAAGTGGGAGAAAGCAGGGATGGATCAATAATTAAAAATGATTTTGATGAATGCAGAAGAGTTTCATGACATTACCTCCACTTGCAGCTTAAGACGTGTTTTTGGTGGCTTGTTTCCTTCTGCTAAACTCCAACTCCTGTGTATGTGCAGAGCAGCAGATGGTACAAACGTGTACAACCAATCACACACACACACACAACCAATTATTCGGAGTCAAAGAATAATGATTGGCTGGTTCGTATGCATGTAATACCAGTGTGGCCTACTTTAGCCCACCGGTGAACAGGATTTAATGTTGCTTTGGTGAGTTTTAATCTGACCTGGTCTGGCAAATTAGACTTCATTAAGGAAAAAAAAAGTTGCGCTGGGAAAGATGTTGACTTTTGCGCCTGTCGTGTAGAGCACTTTAAAAAAACCATGGTGACAGGGTTTTAAAAGGATTAGGAGTTGAGTCACGTTTCATGACTGCATGAATTGGCCCACTTCCCATATCGTGTGCAGCGGTAACAAGGCAAGTAATATGGTTACCAACCATGTTAAACGGTACACCACTTTGTGTGAGGTGTACATGTGAATGTTTTTGATTTAAAAACCAAAAACGTGGACTGCTCTCTGCTTCTCATAGGTCGGTCCTGTTTGTGAGAGACTTCCAGCTTTTTGTGAGACCGACTTTAGACAGGAAAACTGGGGAAAGACCACAATGTTGCAAAAGGTGAAATTTCATTGGGCTGATGCCACATAGAGCCATGTCAAGTGATCTAAAAGATGAATGATGTAAAAGACAGAAATGTTTTCCCCTGGCAATTAAGGAAATCAACCTACTTACTGACGTGATATGAGCACTGGTATCCTGACATCGAGGCTGTTGTCCTTTAGACCTTAATTTAGTGTCTAATGCCAAATAAAACTGTCTGTGCTGTCATCTCAGCTTCTATTCTCACTATTTACATGCCAGCAGCTATGCCCTCAGGCTACATCTCTCCACCCAAGGCTGCTCCGATGTTGCCTAACACCGCACAATTACTCTGAAGACGATGGCGTTTGCATCCGTGGAGTAGCCCCTGCTGGCCCTTAATTTGGGTTCTGGCCTATTTTTTCAGGACAGAAAATATAGGTCAGTGTTGATGCCTTTGTGAATGTCTGAGACCATTTATCATTGCAAATCATAATTTACCCACTGGGTCTTTGTTTTCATATTGACACACGTGCACACACAGTGGTTTTTTCTTTAATATGAAACCCATTAATAAATGTTATGTTTTGGGCTTTGGTGAGAGATGCAAGTTTATTCTGGAGAAGTAAGATCTGCTGACTCATTTGTTGGCTAAGCTCATTGTTCTGTTTGCTTAGAGAAAATATTTGAAGAATGATTAATGATTGAGTAATGATGATTTAAAAAAAAAAAACAAAAAAACAACAACATCAGGATCCTTACATGGTGATGTGTGATTGAAAACAACATTTTATTGCAGCAAAGATAATGAGCCGTAAGCTGTTATTTACCTTTATGTGTATTCAGTAAATCTATGATTTTTAGAGATGACTTTCTGCAGCACGTGGTGTATTTTTTACCAAGCAGCCAAAACGGATATTCCCCTTATAAGTTGTTGTTCTCAGAAACTTGACGTGCAGTTTTCTGCAGAAGCCAATTACATTTTTGAGGTGTGTGTGTGTGTGTGAGGGTGTTGGCTGAGTATTTTTCTGTCAGTACTTTGTCCATCAGTCCTGCAGAGCACCGAGATCCCCGTCAATGTGTTGGAGATTAGGAACTATTGTATGCTTTTAACAGATACAGCTATATTGTCATCCCTGTGGAAAGACTGGCTGACTGACTGACTGCCTGACTGAGAGCTGTCTGTCTGCCAGCCTTTACATGTGAACTTCAAATCACAGCTCGGCAGCACCGAGCATGTAGCCGCCAAAGGCAAGGCTTTACACTGTCATCAGTACCACGCGGCTGCCTCTGGGTGCTGTGCCATATGACATTAACAGAGATCGATCCCCTCCGCATCTCAAGGAGCTGCTGTTCTGCACAGTGTTTCCTCTGATGCTGTTACCGCCACCTGAGAGAAAAGAAAAGGAACTCTCCCCCAAGTATCCGACTGTCTGACAATGACCCCGATCAGCAGCCTTTCCTAAACCGTATACACTACATTATCTGTCACATGACCCAGCAAATTCTGCTTTGCAACAAAGCGTCTTTTACAAACGAGTGCGCCACAAGAATAGTTTCGCAGCAGTTTCAACAAGGTTCGTGGAACTAAAGAGAAAAAAAATTACCAAAGTTACACCCTTGGTGTGCTCTTGTTTTTATGCATATTAGCCTAATAATAGAGTTGTTCGCTTACACTGCTTTTATAGATGCTGTTGACTGAGGCAGATGGTTGGACCATATGGAAGGAAATCCGTGACTATGTGCAGATATGTTGGGTTTTTCCAACCAATCAGCTGGCAGCCAGGCGGCGAGATCCTCACCTTAAACTTATGCCGCTGTAATCAAAACTCTGTCGTCTGCTCCCGTATCACAGAGAAAAATCTAGGTCATAACTTGGATTCCAGGTTATATCTCAGATTTTAGGGATTTTTATTGCTATCTTAACGCAGGCGCTCGGTTTCATTGCTGTGTATGTCGAGAAGGAAGTTTAGAGAGAAGTCTGTCTTGGGAGATGCCGGTTTGTTTTTTTCTTCTTAGCTTAGGAGGCTAACACCCGCCTCCTCCCGACAAACATGCCGCGTGTGGTGTTGCGCTGAAGATGCAGTCATGCGGAGCTAGCGTTTGACATAATGTTGGACCAGTATGGAATCTGACTGGGAATATCAACGCTGATACGTGGTGATACACAGAGGCTGTCACAAAGGTTGCATCCATATGCTGTGCCACTCATTCGTGAAGCTGTGAAATTGGGTTGCATCCCAACTAGCCTGGAGACAGTATCGCTTTCACTTCTCTCTCTCGCTCTCTCTCTCTTCTCAGCACATCCCACTGAAGCATTTTTCTCACATAGCTGGAAAGACAGAACAACTAATGTGGCATTAATAGGGTCACATCATCTCCATGCAGCTCTTTCTTTCTTCTCCTTCCAGCTGAGACTGTTGTTTATCTTCTTCAGATGTAGCTGTAGAGATGGCTTCGAAATCCCCGAGGCCAACATCTCTCGCATGTGAAGCCTGCCAGTTGGGTTTTTTGGCTGGTAAAGCAGGCTCTACCTTAGAGGGTTTTTTTTCTTCTTCTTTTTTTTCCTTTTGTTTATTCAGATTTGAAGCATTGGAATTAAATATCATCAAGACCTATTTATGGAGCCAATCTAGATCAACAGTGCGATGCAGTGGAACGATTATATGGTGTTTTGTATTGCATTGGTTTTAATTTAATCGTAATCCGGGCACCCGAGACTTCTTTCGGTTCAGTCCTCGCTTGTACCAACACGGTGTGACCAATCAGTATTAGAACACCTAAGAACCATATCATAGTTTAAGAAGTTTCTCTTTCCGAACCTCTGCTCGCTAAATCGGCATGAAATGTAATGCCTCGATGGGCAAAAAGGGAAAAATAGTTTAAAGCGCCTGCGAGTGTTTTTCTTTCTGCTGGCCTTTGAAAGATGCCAGTTAATCTGCTTACGCCTTTAATTGCGAGCGGAGGGGTTGGGCCTCCTCCCGGCCAGAAAAAGACTACTGATCCAGAAGTAAAACGATGACCACCGCAGTTATTCCTTTCTTTAGGTTGCGCACCCCCCTCCCATCCCCGGTTTTCTTTAGCCACCCTTCGTCTCCTCCTACCGTACCCTCCCTCAGAGGGAAGAAAGCTCCCCGTTCTGACAATAGACATTTTTTGCCATATGTTGGCTTGACATCTTCATCAGGTTCACAGCAGGTTACCTTAGTTAACTTTCACTCCACTGCCTGATGGGATTTTCTCCCCGTTTCTCCAATCGGCCCAGGCTCAAAGTCTAGACGGCCTCGGAGGCAGGGTCCCTCTAGCCCCGTGTCCACAATGGCCATATTGTGGACGCTTGGTAGCGGCGGCTTCCTCCAGTTACAGCGAACGGGCCGGCACTAAAACAATGCTTTTGTCCAGGGGCGTACGAGGGGGGCCTAATCCACTGCACACTGTGAAATAAATCTCTCTGAGATGAGAGTGAGTGAGAGAAACTGAAATGAATGAAATCATTGCCAAGGAGGTTAGAGTGCAGCAGTTTAACCCCTGGCCAAGAAAGGGAGGCAAAGGGAGTGGGAGAAAGGAGGAACAAGGAGAGGCAGGCGCTACATCCCTTCATCTCTGGAGCACGGATGGAAGAGAGGAGCTGCCGGTGGCTTTCGCAGATTCTCTTCTCACCAGAGGAGCTGCTGTTCACCATATGGGATTTGGCCTCTCTTAACAAACAGGCCCCCCTATTCACTCACAACACACAGTTGTTCGTGGAATAAGGTGAAAAAAGTGCATTTTTTATGCCTTTAGAACACTGGATGGCCACGAGGGCTCAGAGTCTGTGTTTGATTCACGTAGTATAGAGAATTATAAAATAGGGGCTTTCATCTAAATGTGTATTCACACTGGATTTAGGGTTTTTGGTGTTTTACTGAAATCTGTTTTAAAGCCACGCATTCAGGTTGCTGTTATTGAGGAGATCCTATAGAAACGCTGCACACACATGCCTCTCCACCGCAGTCATAAACCGCGACCGTCATCAGGGTTCTTCGAATAGTTTGAAAAGACTCGTTTTTATTTAGCATCATGCAAGTTGGATTTTCCTTTTTTAGTTTGGTGACAAAATGACTTGAAGTCGAACGAGTTGCCATGCTGCACTGGGCAGTGAGAGGTTTCTGACACGCTGCTGTAACGAGCCAACTTTTTCTTCCAACCAGCAGCATTAGGAATGACATCCTCTGCCAACAGCTTCTTTTTAGCCTACTTGAAAATCCCAAGAAGCAATAGATTTATGCCAAGTTGAACATGCCAGCAATTTTCTTTTTTTTGCTTACTTGAATGTGCCAGAAATATCGGATAGAAATTTATACAAAGACTTAAAGATATCGGAGGGAAGGTAGAGTTAGTATGGCATGTTTATTGGGTTTCTGCTTTGTCTTATACGTGCTTCCATCAGTGGGACCACCAGTGACCAAAACCAGTGAGTCGAAATGTGCTGATGTCATATTTTTGTCTGGGGATTTATTTTTTTATTTTTTTTTTCAAATCTTTACCAAAACTGAAAAAAACTTGCATCTAGATTCAGATTATTAGACTCAAATCAAATCGGTGGTGAAACAGGAAGGAACGATTTTATGTATCGGACCCATCGCCCGTTCCTGAGGTTGTCCAAACTAATAACTCATTTGGTGACAGGTGGTTGAGCTGCAATAAGCAGAAATGTGTTTGGCATTATGTTAGTGTCTGATATACTCCAGGTAAAATAAGTGTTGAACACTTCACTAGTTTTCCAAGTAAATCTATTTCTAAAGGTGCTGTTGACATAAAATTCTCATCAGATGTCGGTAACAACCCGTCCAATCCAGACATGCAAAGACATCAAACCATAGATCAAACCTCATATGCTCCAAGACGCCTCCTGTATGCAGAAACTCAGGGGTGATTTTGGCCCAGCCTTCCGCATAAAGGTTTCATGGGCCTCTTCAATGAACTTTGAGCTTTAGTTCTTACATAGATTTTGAATTGGATTCAGGTCGGGTGATTGGCTGGGCCATCTAGTAGCTTTATTTGCTTTCTCTGAATCCAGTTGAGTTTCCTTGACCGTGTGTTTGGGATCATCGTCTTGCTGAAACGTCACCCTTGCAGCAGATTTTTATCAAGAATGTCTCGGTACATTTTTTTCGATTCATCCTTCCATCAGTTATGTGAAGCGTGCCAGTGCCGTATGCTGAAAAACAGCCCCACATCCTGATGTTCCCACTCCAAACTTCGGTGTTGGTGTTTTGACGTCACCCAAAGAGTTCAGTTTTGGTCTCAGATGACTATGTTCTCCCAGTATTTCACAGGCTTGGCAGCAAACTCTAAACATGTTTCAGCATGCTTTTTCTTCAGCAATGGAGTCTTGTGTGGTGAGTGTGCATACAGGCCTTGGCGGTTGAGTCCTCTTGGACAACTCTTTACGGTGAAATGATGTTCTTTGTACTTTCAGATTATGGCCTCAACAGTGCTCACTGGGAAAATCCTTCTGGAACCAATGCCATCAGTATGTTTAGCAACACTAAGGATGTGAAGGTCCAGGGAGAGCTCACTGGTTTCACCCATCATGAGGTGTTTCTTGTATGACACATTTTATCTGCCATCAGCTGTAAATGAACCCGCTGAAAATAATTTGCACTAAGTGGCAGGATTGCTTTCTAATTACTGATTTCACATGGTGTCATGACTTTCCATGCCTTTATGCATCTACCTTTCTTCATGTGTTCAATACTTTTTCCCTGTGTCATTTCTCATTATTACATATAATTTGTGGACATCTGTGGTTTGACTTGTGTGCATGTGTGGATTGGATAGGTCGTTACTGTCACCTGGTGAGAATTTCATGTCAACAGCACCTTTAGAAATAGATTTACTTGGAAAACTGGTGAGGTGTTCAGTCCTTGTTTTACCCGCTGTATCTTGCCAAATTCAAGGATGAAACCCGACAACTCGTCATGTTGACCATATTTATGTGGCTGCTAAATATCGCATTCAGAAACTGTAAAAACTGTATAAACATTATGGAATCTGCACCGAATTTGGTGTAGGCCATCTTCAATTAAAACCTTTACAGATGTAATCAGATTATGTTCTTTTTTTTAACAATCCAAACTATTTGTCAGTTACAATCTACCAAATTTCATGGTGAACCTCCCAAAAAGGATGTGATGGCACCAAACTTGATACGTCGACTCGGGATGCCTTTGCAAGCTTTCGACAGGTCCAGTTTAGATTTTGTGCCCTGCAGAAATTCTTGGCCTCCTCGTTGCTGCTTGCGGGTCTATTTTTGTTTAACCGCATAGTTCTGCTGGAAAACACTAGCAGCATATGGCGAGCTGTGGAATGACAGTGAAATCCTGCCATTAGTGAGCAAAGTTGGTGGGTAAGAACTAAACTTCTTTCAACTGTTAGGTGAAGGATTGAGGTGACTGCCAGTGGTGTGAAAAGCATCGCCGACTGGCTTATGTCGGGGTGAGAAATTTCAATATGGTTACCAGAGCCTGGCGTGTTCACTAGCGACCAACCGTCAGCTGCAAAGCGAAGGGTGACCAGCAAATTGCTTCATCTGCGGACAGGCCTTTAGGCAACGCACCCACCTCTTCCCTCCTCTCGTCTTTCCACTCTTCTCCCATCGCCCTACACGCAGCCCCCAGCACCCTTTCCCCATTAATCCATTTTTCCACTGACTTTCAAAGGCAGATGTCTCAGAAATTGCCAAAACACTGATTTTTGATCAACCACCACCGCCCTATCTCACCAGTATCTGTGTCACGGCTCAGGGGCTGCCTGCTTGTTGCCCCCATTGTGACTGTTGGAGTTCAGCCATGCTCAAAGCCCTCAGGGATCAATGGACAAGCTAGTGTACTGTAAATATTCACTCCTGAGCTCGCTGTCTATCTGTAAACACGCATCTACTCACACAGTACACATTTGCACACAGGGCACGCACACGCTTTGCAAACAGACCAGTGGTCAGTCCTTACTCTTCGTCACGTTTGCCCACATCAATTTTCTCAGGTGCGAATGGAGGAATCTATCCCTCGATAGGTGATTTCAATTCAATTCTCACCCACTGAATCTGTTTACACCCCACCGGGGTGAAATATGCTATAGGTTGTTTTCACCTTGTCACTCTAGCTAAAATGGACTGTTTTAATCTGGCCTTCTGTATAGAGTTTGTCAGCTGTAGGAAATGCAGTAAAGACATACTGAAGCACTTCTTGAGTTTGATTGACATGGGAGAGGCATATATCTATCAGATCAGTCCGTTATGCAAGTGGGCCCAAAGACCTGTGCATGACGGATCCCTAAGCAAACAGCAGGAAGCAGTAGCTTTGTTTTAAGGAAGTTTCAGAGGTATCCTTGACCACGGTGCTGAATTTTTTCCAGTTACAAATGCACGGGTGTCACATCATTCAGGGCAGCTGTGGCTCGTACAGGAGAGCCGGGTCGTCCACCAGTCTGAAGTTCTGACTCCTTCACGCGCCCGTGTGCTAAAGTATGCTTGGGCAAGGGTGTGAGTTTGTCTGTGTGTTTCTATTTGGATGTTAGATAAAAATGCAGTGTGTGTGTGTGTCTGTGTGTGTGTGATGAATAAGACTTGTAGTAGAAATTGATTTGACTGTTTAAATTGACTAGAAAGGTGCACTATAAGTACCAGTCCATTTACCTTTACCATTAATTATTTTATGTGCACATGCATACGTACACACTTGCTGTTGACCCCCCTGTACCTCCAGCTTACTGCTAGCCTTGTCTGCTGGACGCAGGAAGCAGTTTATGTCCTTGTTAGCAACAGAAAACACGTAAGTGTAAAGTCCACATCATAATGGAGCGACCCCCAGAGTCTAAATCCACAGAGGCTATTAAGACAGCGCACGTGCAAATCGCATTATAAACAATATCAAGGTGGTTTGAGCTAATAAAATTTTGCACGTCATTCTCAGAAGGAAATGAATTGGAACAGTCTTTGCACACTTCACAGTTGTCTTTGGTGTTTTTCAGAATGAGACGTATCATGGAGCTCTCATTGTGTGTGCAAGCGTGTGCAAAAGGGGAGGGTGGATAAACCAGTGCAGGATCTGTCACGGTGACATTTGTGTCCCCTGGCGGAGCAGCGGGGGTCCTCTTCACCTCTGTAACCTTCAACTTTCAGCCTTAACCCCCTTCGGGCCCCCTCTTGCGTCCACCACACGCCCTGGACGTTCTGAAGGGGAGGGGTATGTGATTGCAAGACGGTGAGAAAAATAAAGAAGGGGGTGCAGAACTGGAGAGGGCGGGATAAGGGGGGAGAAATGAGGTGAGCGTGGAAGGAGCAGCAATAGAGCTGAAATCGTTGGGATGGAGAGACAAAAATGAATAGAAGAGAAAGAATAAACACCTGTAGTAAAGACAAGAAGGTGCACGCAGAAAGAGGACGTATGAATGATAAAGGAGGGTGTTTGCTAATGTTCAGAAGTTCTCGTGTGTCCCCTGCTGCACGAGAAAAGTCTTCTTTGCTGTAGTTGTGACTCGCACACTGGCTTTATTCATGCACATCTCTCTCTCTGCTCTAGGCGTGACTCCAAACTCAAAATGAACATGTCAGGTAGGCACGCAGTGACTTTTCCTGGATTGAAAGGGCTTATTTAAGGGTTATTGGGACCGTATGTAAGTAAACTTGTATTGTTTTCATACATGGTGAATAGGTTGGAATTTCTCCTCATTAATACTTCAGGTAGTGTACAGAACAAGCCCGTCTGGTTCCTCTGTCCTGCATCGTTCACCAACAGCAGTTCCCATCCTCTCACCCAGTAAATAAGCATAAAATAGGCCGAACTGTCGGGGGTGATGGGGGGTCGTAGAGCTTGGAGCTCTGTTGTGTTTTTTTTTTTTTTTCTGTCACTCTTTTCAGGATGGGGCCCATGAAATTATCCAACAGGATTATGTAAGCCATCATTGATTGTGCTGCGTCCTGTCATCCGTAGGTCCTTTGTGTCCCCCTCTCTCTCGTGGACAGCCCGGTGCGTTAGCCACAAAGCTACTCATCATGTTGCACATCGTCTTTATTCGAGCAGCGGTCTTCTCTTCTCTGCGTTATTTTTAGGAACGAGGTGCATCGAGTAAATACAGCTTTCTGTTGGAGGGCTTAGTCGGCCTCGCGTTTCAGACCGGTTGAACTCTCGGAGAGGTTTGCTGCTTTCACATGAACTTTTCCTCGTTCTGCTTTGTTTACATAGAGGTGGGGGTGTGTTTATGAGCCCGTGGGCCTTTTTTCTACAGCCGTGACAGTGAACTTGGCATGTGTGAGCTTGTCTGCGCAAACCCTTGCTGTTCTTGCCAGGGTCACGGGGTGACCTTGGAGCTGTGGAAGCCATGTTTACCACAGACCCCTGTGTTCTGGCTGTGGCTGGGTGATCGCTTCATTTCAACCACAAAGCATTAGGCCTGAGAGAAACTAGGCTCCGTGTGTAGTTTGGAAGCTCGTGGATCACACCGAGGCAGCAGTCGGCCGAGGCGCTGATTACGTGGTTATTTCACGCAGTTATTTATCACGTGTGTCAAACACCCCCTTATTCACTATCAAAATACTCTGGAAATTGTTTCTGTACTCTGTCTTTGCTAAATACATATGACTGCTGGATGATCCCATTATTGTTGGCTGGTCTGTCGTGTCTTTTATTAACTTATCAGTTTGTATCTGGTGCAGCAAGGATTACATATGTTGAGGCTATCCTCCTAAAACACAAGATTCTCTCACCAGACATTGAATTTTGCCTGATCAGCAGCCAAAAGTGCACCACAGAGTGTTTTATAGAAGCAGTCTCTAAACCGAACATGGCTTATTTCCTGTATTTGCACTCACTGGCTGATAAAACGGGTATCACACATATTTCATTTCCTTTATTCAAAACCAGTTAATCACCTTGGCTAATCTGTCAGCATCAGTGTTGTTTTAAGTTGTTTACTACAAATGGATATCAAAGTGTGCTCGGTTTCATATAGTGCTGTTGTAGAATAATACTAATACTAATAATAATAAACCTTACATCTCCTCAGCAAAACAGCCAGGCTTGTATCAATGTAGGAATAATTAAGCAAATAAACTAGGGTACGTGTTACTGCGGCTTCCTTAAACGTGCATGATTTGGTGTGTAATATAAACTATCATATCTACAATGAGAGTATAGATTTGCATATTTACAGCACATGCAGCCGAGACACTGTGTCTTGTCTTTCACTGTGCGCTGCTCACTCTGTGCGTGCGTATGTGTGTGTGCGTGCGTGCGGGCGAGTATGCATGTGTGTGTGCGTGCACAGACTCACAGCAGCCACCCTTGCCCCCACCCCTCTCATTAATATGTATGTGTTCTGAGGCAGCTAGCAAAGACGGTGTGTTTCTCACCCGCTGATTAATGCTGTCTGTCAATTACCTCTAGATCCAACCGTGCTGTGGAGCTTCCCCCAGGACCACACAGACCAGGTTGGAACACATTCTGCTTTTTCATTCCTCTCTCTGTCTCTCTCTCCCCAAATCTTCCCCTGGTTCAATGTTACAGACAACCTCTACCACCTCCTTCTCGCATCTCCCTTCCTTCCTTTTCCTAATGCCCTCTGCCATCCTGTGGTAACCTTCCCAAAAACCTACCACCACCTCCGCTGCTTCCTTCTCTCTCCCCTCCTACTCTCTGTCTCACTGTACGTCTGTTGTTGGTAATGAAAAGCAGTGAGCAGGTCTTCAATAACTGACGAATCAGTAATTATCATGCAACCGTGACAGGAATGCACACCTCTGTTTTCCTCTCTCTCTGTCTCATTGTCCTACTCTGCCTGTTTGCCTTTTGTTTCCATTTATTGTGTTCATTTTAAATCTGAAATAAATAAAAAACCATCTGTTTTGTGCTCTTTGGCTCACCGTTCTTATAAAAATCACTTGGAGGGTTAGTGTCTGTTACTAGTTTGTGTGACTGCTGAATCCCATTTTTGACACTTAAATAACAAATCATACTCCTACTTTTAGATATTTATTTTTCTTTACCTTAATGGAATTTCTTACCAAAGCAGAGAACGTGGGAAAACCATTTGTGCGATAAAGTTAAGCAGTCACGTGATCACAGGTTCAAACGGGCTACAAACTTTAACCGTTTTATTGGAAGTCTGAGTCTGCCCAAACGCCCACTGGAGTCCAACCACTGATTAATGGGTTTCCTCTAAGGATGCACCAGTTCTGTGTGGCAGACATTATTAACCATAGAATGACAGGTTCACAGTAAGTACACTTTGTTTTGGTTAAAATTCAGTGCTGTGGTCTCTCCTGGGACGCGTTCAGCTTTTAGTATCAAAACAATCCCAGGCCTCCTTCATTTAAAAAAATCAAAATTCAAATAAGGACCAATGAATGAGTGAATGTGAACTGAAAAGTTCCCTAATGCTAGTCACAGCTTTTCTCCGCTGTCTCACGGGGAAATTGTGCACTCTGGATTTAATATCGTTTCATTTAAAAGGCTCTTTACCCTTAGAAAAATACAGCAGCCCAGCGGGGTGTCGTGTTTTCTCTCTTTTTGATTCGCCTTTACAGTAAAGCAGTTTAAACCCAACTTGATCAAAGCAGTAACACACCCTTTAACAACGTGCGTATGCCCATCATCGGTGAGTGGAGACTGCACTGTCAGGCTAAGAGTGATAGAAGACAGGACGTGCTGTATATTGTGTTTGGTGCTAAAAGCAACCACAGCACAGAGCAGATCCTGGAGCCAGATCGCTGGACGGATGACTTTCAGCAGCCTGTCAGCTGAGAGAAGGGAATAAACAGACGTGTAGCTGATAGACTACAATATGTGGCTAAGGTTACTATATACTTCAACACAGCAGCATAGCTATTGAGTTTAAACAGCTCTCCTGCCTCTCTGATCCACTTTGAGGAATAAACTGAGTTGTAGAAAGATGCTTCAGGCTATGTCTGCCTGCCCCACAAGAACCAGAGCGTGCTATCAGAGTAAGAGGTAAAGGCAGTGAGGGAATGGGAGAGCGAGCAAGAAATTACAGACTTGCAGAGGGAAGAACAGGAAATGGAAGCGAAGGGGGGAAAAAAACCTGAAATGAAGACGTAAACATAGCGCCAACACAGTTTTTGTGTTGACGTGGGCCTCGTGCATCCTCTCCAGCGTGTCTGTCCTTTTTAGCCCCCCGCAACCTCGCTTTTCTTTCGTTCTGTTGTCGACCAGATCGTTTGTGTGGATAAGATGGCCCTTAAGATGGCCAGTTAGCCTGCTGTGTACAGAGGGATTGGCCCTTTCCCCCGTATACATAAAGGCTGTATTCACGGGCCTCATTACCAGGATTAAGGCTCCTTTCCTCCTTTGTGGCTCCGAAGGCTGGAGTCCTCTGTAGCCACAGTCTCTGTCTCTTTCTGTGGCCCGAGCTGGCCGGCATATGGCGGCAGCAGCCAGCAATCTCTGCAGAGGGACTCGGAGCTCAGAGCGAGGCCTCCTTTTGTTTAGGCCGTTATTGTTGCTCAGCGTAATGACATTTGTAGGCCGTAGGATCAGGGTGGAGGGGTTAGTCTACCCCAGGGGAGAACGGGTAGAGAGAGGAAGACAGACAGAGGGAGAGAGAGAGAGAGAGTGGGATGGAAGGAGGGGGAGAGGCAAAGACATGCAGACAGACAGGAGTGTGGATTATGGAAATATGAATTGATTTTTTTTTCTCCTGTTCAGTGGTAGAATAGAAAGCTCAAAGGAGAACAGACTGCAGGCTGGCTGGCATGCCGGGGTGGTTCTAGGGAAATGTGAAGTGAGAGGTGCTCGCTCCTTCTCTCTCTCTCTCTCTCCTGCCCCCCCCCCCCCCCCCCCCCCCCCCCTCTCCCTTTTCCC
>VUQG01000558.1:54853-65700 GCA_015106755.1 Etia nguti
CCCAAAGAGGGGGGGGGGGGGGGGGGGGGGGAGGAATAGCGCAAAACAGTGTCTCATTTAAGTTTTATTCATTTGATTGGATTTGAATAAAGGAGGAAAAAAATCGTTAGAATATCGTAGGAATGTTGATAATTTGCGGTTGGCTGTCGTCACAGTGATAATGCGCTTTCCTCTAAAACAGAGGATTTACAGCACCTCGGTGTACGAGCATAACAACTGTGAGAGTCGTATTTACGTCCCCTTCTGTGGTGAAAAATGAAGGATTAATGTCCAGAAGCCTTGCTTTTTAAACACGGGGCTCAGATAATACCCAGGCTTTGTTCTCTCTTGGCCATTATATCAGACTGAGCGCGTTCGTGTAAACTGACCCCTCGTTCAGATATTTGCCTTGTATGTTGCTTGATGTGGCAGAAATAGGTCTTCAGGTTGATATCTGGTCACCAAATTAACATCCACGTGCTTGATTTGGCCTCTCCAGCAAGTGTGACCCGATTGCGGTAAATCTTCACACAGATGTCAAAAAATCGTCATGTTAAGAGACTGATTGTTTCAGACTAATGGTCACTCAGCCTCTCTGATTGGTGCGCTTCGCTGCACCTCTCCTTGTCATTGGCCCCTCGCGGATTTATGCAATATGAAAATTTGCATCAAGTCCACTTTATTGTTTTCTAGTTGTCTGTTAATTCCAGTCTACGGAGCAGCCAGTGACCCATGCCCTGCAAACTCCTCTTCCTCCAGCCGACTGTCTGAGCAGCGTTTTACTAGCTTATAAATCCACAGACGCGAAACTTTACCTTTAGAAATACGAGGCCAATGTAAGGCTTTTAATTCCGATAAAATAATCGTCAGTGTCATTCACTAGAACTTCTCATTTTGCTAATCATATAAAAAACAGCCCACATTTGATTGACTGGCTCGTTTGGCCACTAATTCTTTTTCCCAGCCCTGCAATCCAGGCGAGTTAATGAAGCATTAATGGGAGTCTCTGTTTATTTAATGGCAGTGCTAGTCCTTACTCTGAGTCATTATACATGCAGTGTTTAAAACTGCATGTTAAGAGCCCAAACAAAATAAAAATTCAATAACTTGATAGGACACCATGTTTTTATTATTTGATTGCATAACATTAAACGAGCTGAGGCCTCGCAGCTTTGGTGCCAAAAGAAAAATGTTGGCCATCTTCCACCCAGAAAGCGAGTCGACTTGGCCAAGAATATGTCAACTCTGTAAAGAAAGCCATGCTGCAGATGCTTTTAGCTTATGGTGGGTGTACTTGGTGATTAGCTTGAACACAAACACTGCAGTATAAATTATTTTTGAGCTTGTTAATGAATTTATTTATTTTACATTCATTACATAAGGAAAAGCTTTTTTTTTTTCTTAATATGCAAAAGGCATAAGAAGAAGCAGGGGGGGTGCATTTTTGTTAAGCCTGTGCATCTGGGAGCGGCATGCTTGTAAACCATAGCGTCCCTCCACATCACACGAAAGCTGTGGCGCTTTTTCTTTTTTACTAAAGAATCTAAAATCCATTGTTTTTGTTTTCTCTGTTCATTTAAAGAGCAGACATGGCAGGAATTCGTGGAATGCCGAGGGCCCTAGGCACAAAGGAATGCCATAATAAGGACTAGATGGCATTTAATTTTTCCTCAGTGTAACGTGGACTCTGTGCGGCCGGTAGCAGAATCGATGCCCTGTATGCATTTTGATCTTCCAGCAGCAGGTCACGCTCGTTCGTGCAACGCACACATTTACCGGGGAGTGACTTGCACCTTCTGCTTTGATTCGTCACCTCCCGGTTTGGTGACAGAATGAATGAATGAATGAATGAATGACAGCTCTTCCGTGTGCAGCACATTAATACGTTCCTCTCTGACTCTTGCAGTTATCTACCCTGGTTTGAAATCTACTACAAGCTTCTAAATACCCTGGCAGACTACTTATCTAAACAACAGGTAATCTGGTCTTTTTCTGTGTATCGACTGTTTACAGTTGTGCGCTTGTGCTCTAATGGAAAACAAAAATGAGGAAAGGGGTAGTGGGATTTGCCTGAGAGACAAGCAATCGTGGTGAGATGTTTTCCTGTATTGTGTTCTCGTGTGTGCCGCACGTCGTCTTTGGCGCACAACCGTCTCGGGCTCGACTCGCTTCCTGTTGTTAGCAGCAACAGTGTTGACATTTCACAGACCAAACGCTGATCTGACACTGGAAGTTATTCCTGATGATTTACTGGAATGCAAATTGTTAAGAACAAAAAAAAATTCCCACGCACTCACACACATAAACATACACACAAACGCGTGTACTTCACTAAAGTCTTTTCCCCTGACTTTTGGCTGCATTGTACTAGCAGAGGGAGGGGAAATGTAAAATATGCAACAAACTGGGGAGATGCACGGCATCTAGTGCATAGGGTGTAGGTGATGTTCCACTGTTTAGACTGAAGAGAGGGGAGGGAGCGAGGAAGGGAGGGAGCTGTGGATCACTTTCAATTGTCATGTAGTCACTGCTTCTTCCAAGATCCTCTGAGAACAGCGATCAGGACAAAGTGTCTGTCTAAAGTAGACAATGGCAGACACACAAAATCCTGCAATTCATCAGAATAATCTAATATGAAGAGAGAGGAGGGGGCTGGGGTGCAACAACAGAACAGGACAGTTTGTGTGTGAGGAAGACGGAGACAGAAGGATTGCTGGAAATCCTGGGTGACTGAAGTGTTAGTGTGCATGATTTGGTTTCTATTTACCCCGCTGTCCGTTCCAGGCGAGAGGGAGATGTTGACAGACGAGGGAAGACAGAAGAGCGATGAGGGTTTAAGGCGAGGGGTAAATGAACTGTTTCCCCAGGCCGTGTTGCTGACCATGCGTGTGAGCATTGAGGCTCTCATGACAGGAGGCTGTTCGATTGCACCCCTCTCTCCTTAACCCTCCTTCTCTTTACTGTATATTGCCGCCTATTGCTTCTATTTCTTTTCCAGTTCATGCACGCGCACACACACAAATGCTCGCACGCTTATTTCCTGGCACAAGCAACGGCTCGTAGACAAAACCAAAACAAAGTTCTCAGAGAGGAAGTTAAACCAAACAGTGGTCCCTCCTTTTCATTTCTCCAACAAGAGACCCGAGGGTGTAAATGGTAATCTTGTCAAAGAGCCCATAAATGCTGGAAGAATCATCTCAAGCCTGTTCTGTGGTCAAACTGAGTTCTGTGACGGCTTCCTACAGCCTCTGTCTTTGGAGCGAGGGGTGGGGGCGGGGGGCTTAATTACTGACAGCCCGCTCTCGGGCTGTAAATCAACACCGACGGATAATAAGCGTCTGCGGCCCCGCTCTCAGCCGTCTTTTAACCTCGCCGTTTCTCGTTAAACATATGTCGGTCGGATGTTGCGGAGCCCTTCAGGCCTCGCTGCAGGATGGCCCTCTGGTCTGCAGCAGCAGCCTGTCCCAGCGCTGTGTTTGAGATTGACACGTAACTTGTGACATCAAGAAGACAAGTAAATAAAATTCACGCGTCCCGTGTTTGTGTCTCTTCTCCTTGTTTGTTTGTCTCCCGTAGGAAAATGACTTGAACGACGTGCTGAATTCTCTCTATGATCTGCCTGTGCCAAAGCCCTTCACGCCAGTCAATCTGAGTGTGGTAGGTATAGCTCTTATACTCCGCCTTATCGGAGGCAGAGACAGAAAGAGGGGAAAAGGGACAGGTAGGTGACTGTGGCAGCGTATAACTTTAAAAAAAGAATTAAAGAAGAAATGAGCACATAAGGGTGGAGGAAAACGGAAGGGAATCTGCTGCAGGAATGGGAAAGGCAGAGGTTGAGATAAATGAGAGAGCAGAGCAGGGGGGACAGTAGTAGATGCTGTAGGTGGGAACAGCGACTGACACCCCGTTTGGAAACCCGTTGTTTTGGCGTGTGCGTGTGATGAGCCTGAGCCGGACATGTTTAAAGTGGAAGGCTCCTTTCACAGCTCGCCGTGTCTCCCGCTTATCAAAAAAAGTGGAATGGCTTAACGAGCCCGGGTCGCTGAAAGCCGGCCAGTGTTTGAGTTAACTCTGACACAGCTCGTACATAAAACACTCGGCCTCTGTCACTTACCCGTTTAAGAAGAGCGTAATGGTTTTCGCTAGCTCTCCAATATCTACATTTAATTTTTTTTAGGGCCTCTGTACAGGATCAAAGGGGTTTACGTGGTAGCCTTTGTCCTCAGGGACCACCTCTCTTCAGATTTTTTGTTTTTTCGGACCAATTAGACAAACAACTGTAGAAGAACACTCGTCTAATTAAACATATGAATGTACAGCCTAACAAGACTAATATGAGGCAATCAATAAACCTCTGTGAAGGCTAACGAGTCCATTTTTTTCCATCTGAGTCTCGGAGCTTGATTGGAAAAGAAACCCCAGAGAACAGAGGTGATAGCTTCATCTCTCCCTCTCTCTTTTTCTGGAGAAGCCACTAGTTTGATATTTAATTGATGAAGCAGAATTATTCCCTTAAAGTGTGTTTTTTGTTTTATCATGGCAGCCAAGAAGTAGAATCATTGTCCCCTTTCATCTGTGAGCCCTGTCTCTCTCTCTCTCTCTCTCTTATTGTGCAAGAATGAGCAGTTGTATATTGCCACTGGGCAAGTACTGAGAGATCGGCGAAGCAAGGAGCCGGTGAGTGGAGGGAAATGAGCGAACGGCAGAGGAGGGAGGAGGGAAGAGGGAAGGAGGCCGCTGCGAAATAAGAAACCGCTGCTATGCTAATCGCATGGGAGCCGCGGATTTCCAATTTGGCCAAATAAGCTGCGCTATCTTTTTAAATATAACAAAAACAAACTATCCTGGGCCTTGGTGTATGTTTCTTCTCCTCTGGAAAACAATCAAACTTTGTAAATGATTAATGCCCTTCCACACTGCTATATTCTCTCTCTGAATATCAAAAGTCTTTTTTCCCTTCTCTTTATGTTTAAAGCAAAGGCAATTGTACTCAAAAAATCTCCTTGATGCCTTTCCAGTTAACCCACTTTCAATGTTTTTATATAAACAAGTCTTCGAAAGAACAAGGGGGGGTGGGGGGTGGGGGGGCTGATAAGCAAGCAAACAGCCAATGAAAGGCAGGGTTGAGTTGAGGAGCGCGGCTTGTGATTATCACAGCGCCGTGAATTTGTAACTTTGTTTAGTAACACAGAGCACAAGGAAAGGGAGACGGAGAGTGGAGTTACCGTGGTTACGGGTGGTGGTCCTTAGCCTCACACGTGCTGACCCAAGTCCTCGCTTTTCACATTCATTAAATACAGAATGAATGTTTTTTACATGTTATTTATCATAGATGATAAATGGGTAATGGTCGAGTTCCAGTGCAGATCACTAGAAAGTCCAAAAGCGATTTAACTGAATTAACTCAACTTTTAAGCTGATGACCAAGTACTAATGCCGTCAACCAATCACGTGTGACTATTTGTGTGCAGTTTTATTTGTTCACAGCTCTACCTCTACTTTAAAGCTGCAGTGTAACCACAAACTAACCATCAGTGTTTCTCTAAATGAACTAAAAACAGTGACGCTGTGCCTGACGTTGATTTAACTGTAATTCTAATAAGCACGTGGAAACAGGAGATGTTCCTTTGCTTTAATGTTTTCTGTCAGACATCACCGAGGGCAGGAAAAATCGTGTGGCTTTGTTTCTTACTTAGCAACAAGAAAAAACATTGTTTGGGGCTGATCAGCAAAAAGTATGGATTTTTAAGAGAACGGGAACTTGTGGATATTAAGGCTAAGCGAGCGTCTGGTTAGTTTTAGCTGTGCGTGAGTTCTCCTATCTCGGCGAGCAACCCCAGATCTCGTTAAGCGATCAAAACGAATTTGTTTTTATTTTTCAGCTGCAGAAAGTCGCCGTGCAAAATATGCATACAAATACGGCTTTAGCAATAATACAAAGCTTCGGGGGAGAGACCTTGATGTCTGCTCCAGTTTCTGTTTATTTGCTGCATCTTTATCTCTTCTAAGCTTTGTTCAACCAGCACGGTGACCATCCTCTGGGAACAAACTGATGGTTTACTCGTGAAAATTGGTTTTTCACATTTTGTTGACCTTAACTCACATTTATTTAAGGAGTGAAAGGGCTATTTGTTTTACACTAAACTGAATATTCCTTTGTCACCAGGCATAAAATTCAAATAACATTAAATTATGATGATGTGCAAATAAAATATACTGTGTGTCTTTGTAAAAAGAGTTTCACCATATTCATAGAAATGGCCAACTTTGGAGTGGATATAGAGTTTAGTCAGCGTTCAGCATCAAAGCGATCCTAAAATGAGCTCGCGGGTCGTCGTTCTTTGGAAACGTTGAATCCGATTCCTCAATAATGTCGGCGAAAGATGAAATCTGATGATTGAGCGCAGAAACACAAACCAGATGCTTTTACCGTTAAAAGTTTCCATGCTTTTTTCCTGCCTGACTGTGGTGGACTTTTTTAATGGGTGGTGGCGGTGGTGGCGGTGGTGGTGGTGGTACTGGGTTTCTGAGTTGCCGATTCTTCCAATGTTTGCACCAGTTTCATTGTTGTGGAATTCATTACTGTTTACTCACAATGTAAGGTCTAATGACTGTTTAATGATTTAAAGAGCTGAATATTAGAAACAGCATTTCAAAGTCCAAGTTTTGATCAGTTTTAACCTGATGTGTGTTTTCAGAGAATCTAACCTGTGAACGAAGAGCTGCAACAGATGGTTGAGTCCAAGGCCTTAGAGAAACGCAGGTGTACTTACAGGAGAGCGTGTGTGTGTGTGAGACACAAAAGTGTGTTTCACTTGGTGGTTTGTCTACCTCCAAACAGCACCTCTCTCAGGCCTCTTTGATCTGAACACTGAACCTGCCCTGCTCTCCCAAAGTGAGACAGGCAGCCCTGTGATCCTCTAAACAACCTGTGCGCGAGAGTGTGTGTCTGTGCGGATTCACGCACGCGCACTCTCCGCGAGCCTTTTTAACGCTTAAATAAAGACTCCGTTTTCCACCGGAGACATCACCCCAGTCGGTGTCTACGGGGAGCTGAGCTGCTATTGAGCTTTCTCTGTTCTGTAGGCCTGATAAAAGCATTGCCACAGTTCAGACACCAGCTCAGCAATTCATATAGACAGAGCTGAAGATGAGCCATAAATCATAGAACAAAGTGAACGGCCTTTTTCTCTCCCTCTTCCCCTCGTTCTCTCCTGCGTGAGTGCCGTGCCTCGCTTGTGACCTTCCCTCTTCTTTCTCCCGCATGTTTGTGTTTTCGCAGCACTCCTACTTCATCGCCCCGGATATCAATGGACTGCCAACTATCCCTGAGAGTGTAAGTATTCGTGGAAAAGAAAAGGAAGAAGAGATAAAGGAGAAATCCCTGTATTCTGGGAACATCTTTGCCTCTAATCGTTTTTAATCAGATACACATGTCACTCTTTGAAATGATTGCATCATGCTCTTGTATCAGTTTTATCTCCTGCGGTGCTTGTGCTTTTAATGTCAAGGTTCACAGACTGGTATGGGTGTTGGTAGATTCAAACTGAGCTCACGTCCTTTGTTGATTTCTGCATTCAAATCTCAGCTCGAAGCTTTAAGGCGAGGGACTTACAGCTATATGCCATCATGTTGGATCTGTCAAAGGGATGAAATTAGCACAAGTCTGTCCTCTTTTTCCCACTACAAAACAGTGTGTGCAATCATACAAGTCCAAGTGCTGCATGTTCCTCTGTGACACCCTCTGGCTTCAGTCTTTACTGCAAACAAGTTGTGCTAGGACAGTTTGTTACCAACCTGAATATCCTCCTGTTCTTGTCCATCTCCAGAGAAACCTGACAGAGTACTTTGTGGCTGTGGACATCAACAACATGCTCCAGCTCTACGCCAGCATGCTGCACGAACGGCGCATCATCATTACCTCAAGCAAGCTTAGCACTGTGAGTCCGTTTGCTTTGGCGGAGAGCGTCCGACCCGTCAGACGCCTCGAATACCGCACCTGCTCGACAAACAGTCGGTCTTTGTGTTGCCATGTGCTTTTTTTTTTTTTTAAATTCGAGTTGAGGTGGAGCTTTCAGTCACCGTGTGCCTGCACATGTGGTGCTGTTGTTGTCTTTGTGTGGAGCTCTAATACCCTCGTTATAAAGTATGTGGCTGAAGCATAGATTGAACATGATTCCCTTCATCAATATTCCAGCAGGATATCAAACCCTAACAAGTACGCTGAGAATATTTATCTGACACGGCTTTGCTACTTGTGTGGAGAGAGCGGAACCGATCTGTCGACCCCTCCGCCCCCACTCAGTCTGACAGCACTACGGCCGAGCTCTGACGAGCAGCCAAGCCCACGATAAAGCTGCATTATTTGTGTCCAATAATGGGAACACATTAATGTCCACAGAGACGGGTTCGATTCTCTCACATAACTTCGGTTCACTTCTGTCTGTTTACGCGAGGGAGGAAATCTCTCCCTCCGTTCCTCATTCCTTCCTCCCTCCGTTATCTTTGTGGCTGATGAGGCAGAGCCAAACGTTTATGACGGATGAGACGGGAGAGGGAAGTGATGTCATCCTAGTCCTATCTGCATCTGAGGTGTTGCTGGTCCTGCCACGTCTGCAGAACACTTAGCAGCCACAGGGGCCCGCGTCTGGCATTTTGGGTGCTGGAGGGAACAGTTCCCAAGGTCTCCCACAGGAGCTATAATCAGGAAGACCTGTGAAAATTACCCAGCCCCTTAGAGGATTTCACCTGTCTCCCCTCAGCTCCTTAGACCAGCAGCACCTGTGCTCGAGATCTAGGCAGCACACGGTGACAGAAGCGGTGCATGATGTAAATTATCAGACTAAAGGGTGAGAGTGTTTTTATTTCAGCAGGAATACTGGGGGGGGGGATTTTTTTTTCTCCCTGTCTGTGATTTACAGTCCTCTGCTGCCCGAAGACAAATCTCAGCTTGTTTTTCTAACAAATATATGCCGACAGGATATTTTAAGAGCCTCCACGTCAGACCTTTACCTCTGTAAGCCTTTTATCCTCTGCAATTCTTCATCCACTCATCTATCCATCCATCTTCCTCGGGGAGAGGTGTTTTGGTTTGGTAGCGTTATATGTCAGGAACTGCAGTACAAAAGTATTTTCACATCTCCGCTGGGATTACAAGCAGGCCTAGTGTTATTACTGCTCCTGTGATGCGTTATTTTTGTTGTTGGGCAGATTGACCCGCAAGTTCAAGCGGAAATGGCTGCCGTGATTCTCGAAGCCGTATATCTAAGCGTATACGTACTTAACTTGAAAGCGCTCCCGCTCGTTATCCGGTTCCCCGTCTTGTGATCAAATATGTTACGGGATGAGAGAATTATAATTTATGTCAGAGTTCGTCCAAATGTTAGTTAAAGTGAGCGTTGGCAGCCACTGGATGGACAGCTAGTGTTTCTCCAGTCTGCTTTCTACAGATAGAAGATGTATGAGAGAAAGTATTGTTAGTAACATCGTTAGTACCATCCAGCTGCTTTTCACCACCTCCGCCTGTCCAGCATCTCAACCGAGCAGAGTGAGACGGAGAATAGAAAGAAAGAGACACACACACACACACACACACACACACACACAGAGATGTGCTGCATTTATTCTGCCTGCTCGAGGTGCTGCCTGTGTTAAAGCCCCCGGTGAACCCAGCGTGTCAGTCTGTCGGTACATGGCTGCCGCGTCTCGCAAGCAGCCAAAAGCAAAGGAATAAATCATGATCGTACAACAATGCGTCAGTTGACTTATTGCTGTTTCGTGACCAGAGGTGAATGGTACCGCTGTTTTTTTTGTGTTTTTTTTTGTTTAAAAAGAAAAAAAAAAGAGAGAGAGTCGGCGGTGGCGCAGGGGCGGGAGCCAGCCGTGCGTGCAGCCTTGTCATAGGCCCGTATAATAGGGCTGCATCGGCCCTTCCTCTAACTAGTCAGCTGGGAGGACCCCCTCTGCGTCTTTCATATGCCGAGGCCCCCCAGCTCTCCAGCCCAGCCTCTGCCCTGCCTATCGCCCAAATTCACACAACCCCGACCCCGGCACTGGCTGACAGCAGCCCTCTCATCAGGCTGTCAGGCCTATGCTAACAAGGAGCTATCCATCCAGTGTGCCCTGGAGTGCCAGCTGCCTCTCTGTTTCCAGCTTTTTCCTCTGTTCCTTCCCCTTCTCTCTTTCCCAGACTTCTCTCTGTCTCTCTCCCCCCTTGCTCTCTCTCTGTCTTAGTAATTCTTTCTCTCTGACATATTATTTTCTGTCCATCTGTCTCTCACTCTCTCCTGCTACACCTCTCTTTCTCTCTGACTTTGCCTCCCTCTTCCTGGGAGTCTTAATGTGTCTGTCTGTTGTTGGGCAACTGCAGAACATCAAGACATCCTCCCCACCTCCTCCTCCTCCCCCCTCCTCCTTCACCAACTTCTCTTCCTCGTCCTCAATAGACTCATCTCTGCCCCGTCTCTGCCATGTGTCTTAAGGTGTGTGTGTTGTCGCTGCGACGGTGTATGTGCATATGTGCGTGCAGAGGGTGTTCTGAGTTTTTTTTTAACATGCATCTGTTTGTGCGTGTCGTCTGCGCTCACAGGTGTTTGTACCTTATGCCTTATGTCTTTCTGTGAGGGACTGTGTGACTGTGTGGGAGGCCTGGCGTTGGCTGTTGCCTGCGTTGTCCTGCGTGCCCTCTCTATCTCCCCCTCCGCCACCTACCTGTTTGTGGCATGCTTGCGTCGTACCGAGCTTGACACCAGCGTTTGTCAACAGAGAGAAAAGCAGAGCGTGGGTAATTGGTGACTACTCCGGAGAGGAGAGGGAAAGGCTAACACAGCAATACAATGACAGGGAGATGGGGGGGGGGGGGGGGAGGG
>VUQG01000558.1:65720-77083 GCA_015106755.1 Etia nguti
GGAGATGGGGGGGGTGGGTGAGGGAGAGGTGGCAAGGGACAGAAGGACAGCAGGAGGAGAGGAGGAAACGGAATAAGTAATGGAGACTTGGGATGAAAATGAGAAAACAGGATTGAATTTGGAGAGCGCGCAGGGACAAAATTGGAAGGAAAGACTGGCGGAGGGGAAGTGAGTCTTTAAGGCCGGTGTGAGGAGGTCAAGAGCGCCTGTGTTGATGCCATTCCTCCTGTCAAATTGAATTAGGTCGCCTGCAGCAGCGGTTATTCTTTGCGCATTCTTGCTCTCGCCGTGTTTAAACAACGCGGTTCTTCATGTAGAAAGAGAGAGCAGCTGGTTAAAGGGCTCTGCGACCATCATAGGACCTCTTTAAGTGCGATCGTGGCAACGTAGATTTTGTTTGTGCCTCATTTCAACCTGCGTTGCTCAGGTAAAAAAATAACGGGAACGGTATTGCAGTTTTTACTGAGAGTCCGCAGAGCTCGGACCTGCAGCGCCGATGCCTCGGGTGGGTCTGGCTCTTAGTTGCAGGGCGGCGCTGCTATTCGGTCATAAATGCACGGTTTGGTTGCTGTGCAAAATTGAGATTTATTTATCTAAATGTTGTTGTCCTTGATTCAGTGAAAAAGTGGCAAATAAAATAAGTGTAAATACAAAAAACCCTCCCCTTTTTCTATTCTGCTGTTGATGGGTCACCAGGAAATGCACAAAAGAAAGGATCACATCCAAAACCTCATTATTGATAAAACTGCTTGATTTGTGAGTTTTATGGTGTCGACTCTGAGTTGCAAATTTTCTGCCTTTTCTCTTCAGTCTTCCATCTTCTCCAACTTTCCCCTCCTCCCCTGTATCTCTCAGCATCTCTCTATCCCTCTCTTTTCGGTCTGTCCTTCCTTTAGTCTCACTGAATAGATCTGGGAAGACCCGTGTTAGTATGGACACTTTCTGTCTCGGCTACAGCACACTAAAAAGCTCTCAGGGCAGAACCAAAGACCTTGACTGCTTTTTGAAGCAGGCTGTCGCTGTATAATCGGTTAGCTTCTCTCAGAGGAAGGGGCAACACACACACACACACACACACAGTGTGTAAGAGGCAGGCAGCCCCTCATTACCGGGCATAGCCCTGGTCCCCGAGGACTGGACCCAGCACCTAATCCTGTATTTGTTCTTGGGGACTGTATCTGTGATTCTCCATTGAATGGAATATTAAGCACCCAGGTCTTTTGTGGAGCGTGTAAGCCATTTGGCTCCACTCATCTATTATTTATCAGCCTGGCAAATATTTTATCAGCCTTAGCCTCTCATGACCCACTCTCATGTGAAGCCCCCCTATAAATGAAGGGGAAAAAAAGCAGGGGTATCATTTTTTTATTTATTTTTTTCAATTTATCCTCCTTTTACTTTTTGCCTCATTTGTTCTAAAACCAGGACAAGGACATGGGCCTGTGTATTAAGCTGAATTAGAGAAGCAAATATGTGAAGTACTCCTCTGGAGTTCCCTTCGAGTTACCTTATCTAAGGCACACTGCCGCTTCCACCCCTTTGGAGATAGCACATAAATGAAAACTGAAATCTAGATTTGCTTTATAAATCATTATCTTAGTTTCAGACTCCCTTCTCGGCCGACTCCCCCAAGCCAGCCACCCAGCCTGAGAAGAAGAGAAGCAGAGAGAGAGACTCCTGTTTTCACTTTCAACCTGAGAGTAAATCATGTCAGTTGGGGGGCTCACCTTGAGGCTTGGTGGAGATAATTGGAGTTGGTTAGCGAGGTGTTCTGAGCCATTACCTCCTGGTACCAGCGAATGGCTGGGGCTTGTCTCTCACTCCCAGAGGAGGGATACAGTAGCCTGTTGGCTCTGCACTTTGTGTGTGTGTGTGTATGTGCGCACACACGCATGCACACGTGGCACGTGTTCACATGCGTGCATGCATAACCGCAGCCAGATCGGTGACCTTTCCCGATCACAATTTTAATGGCCCCTTGGCATTGTGAGGGTTCTGATCATCACTTTTCCACCAAGTGCTTCACTTTCATACATTAATATTCATAGCATTGATTTATTTTCAGAATTAACAAAAAAAACCTGAAAAATAAAAACCCCAAACTGTTTGCCAGGGAATTAATCCTGACAGGAGCGTGGCATTGTTGTTTTATTTGAAGACAGCAGGAAGCAGAAATATGCATATGCAGATACACAGAGCAAGACACCAATTAAATGTTGATTAAGTCTTAACTATTGTGGGACTGCGTGTATGAGAGATTGCAGAGAGACAATTAAAACGAAACAGAAAAAAAGAAAAGACGTTGGCTTTTTTTTTTTTCCTGGCCAAACAGACACGCTAGGAGCGAAACACACACACACACACACACACACACACACAGGCTTTCTGTTGTGAGCTTTTCAGATGTCCGGGCTTGATCTTTGGGTGGATTCAGAGGGGTGGGGCCCCTCTCTCTCTGGCAGCGGTGGTTTTCAGCCGCCAAGCTCGCCCGCTTTTGGCCGGTCAATTGTGACACTGCGTGTGTCAGCGAGCAGGGGGTCTCCTGGCAGTTGCGCGCATGTGCGTCTGATAGCGTGTGTCCGCTTCACACATTGACTGTGAAGCTGCAGCAGTATAACAGCGGCTGCTGCTCCGGGGTCCCGGCGGTATTGGCCTAGCCCGCAGTCTCTCTTGGCTAACTCATGTTTCATTCTTTGGCAATTTGCCCTAATGAAGTCCCGCAGGAGCCCCTCAGACCTCTGTTCTCTTTCCATATTTAATCATGTTATTTTAATCTGGGGGATGAGCTAACGCCTCTTTCTCCTGCCGTGTGTGTGTGTGTGTGTGTGTGCGAGTGTGCGAGTGTGTGCGCTGCAGGTCATTACTGTAGCTGGGTTTTCATGTGATGAGATGTCAAGAGGGAGATGCTGGCTTTAAGACAGTGGAAGACAATGACTTTAATTCTGGGTGTAATATTGGTTTGACAATGTAAAAAGCTCCTTTGAAAAGCAGTGTCATCTTCACGTGATTGCTTCTCATTATTTGTTTAAAAAAAGAGGTTAATTATTCCTTCTTTTTTTCCTTTTAATTTCCCAGTCATAGTGGTCGGGGTAATTTTGATTTTTATGGCTACTGTCAGACTGTTTTGGCTTTCTTTTGTTGCTTTTGTGCAGGTCACAGCACAATCCCAACTTACTGACACTGATTTAAAAAGCATTTAATAATGAACACTGACTCTGAGCTCGCTCATGCTATCTTTTAAAAAAAAAAAAAGGGGTCAGAATCAGTGTTTTAAAGTAATGACTCATAATGGCCAGGTGCAATAGCAGCAAAATATTTTTGCTCTAATGACCCTTGACAAGTAAATCGATACAGAGGACAGCGCTGGATGCATGTTGGCTGTGCTGCCTTTCCTTAGATCAATCTTTTTAATAGTTTTCTTTTCACATCACTCTTTCGGGCTCTCTTCTGTGGTTTCTCTGTCACGAGGTCGAAGGCGGTCCCTGTCAGCGGGTTCGGTGTCCAGCTTCAATAACGTTCGGCCATCAGAAACAGAAGAGGATATGTTAGTATGAAACGCTCTTTGTAAGCAAGAAAAGGACTGACTGCATGTTTGGTAACTCGGTGAAATCAAACATGTTGTTATTTATATAAAAGGACATAACAGGATGGGTGTGGGGGGGTCACTAGTCATTTTTTTAAAGTAATTTATTAGAGTCGAGCTCGTTCTACTTTCCGAGAGCACAAATCAAACTCTCCAAACTGTTCTGCCTTTTCATGAATTTTATGTTGTTGCTCAAAGTTTTTTCTTTTAAATCCCTCCTCCTCACATCTTCTCTCTCTTCCTGTGTAGTTAACTGCGTGTGTCCACGGTGCCGCCGCTTTGCTCTTTCCCATGTACTGGCAGCACATCTTCATCCCTGTGCTGCCCCCGCATCTTCTGGACTACTGCTGGTAAGGCTGACCACCTCTAAAGCGCACACACACACACACACACACACACAGCAAACACCACGAGCATCAGCATCACAAATGTTTTCTCCCAGCTTTCAGCGCACACGTGTGCAGACGTACACGCACGCACAGCGCGTCGCGCTCTGCCACTAAAATCTAAAAGTGCAGACACTCGTGTTCACACATTCTCCCACCCATTCTTCATGTTCTTGTGATTCCTCTTGTGGCACGACTTCTCACGTGTGGCTTCCTCGACATAATGAACAGCCCGGATCACCTAGCTCCATATTTCATGCCACCGCCAGCACCACCGCGCTCTCATCATCTGGGCTCTCTCAGGGTTTCATTACCAGCGATCCAACGCAGATCCGACAAATCTGGACGGACTTGATAGAAACTGTATGTAGAGCGGTAGTCACGGCTCGTCTGCAAACCCACACGTGCTCAGGTCAACGTCAGATCTGAACGTGTGAAAGTGTTTGGAGCGTGGTTACGTTTGCTCATCAAGTCCAGCGTTTCACCATCAGGGACACTTTGGCTTGAAGAAGCTATAAATCACTGGCCGTGAAATTTAATTTTCAACACTCTGCAAAGACTCATCATTATCTTATTCAATCACAGTGGTGTCCTCCATGCACTGATTAGATAATGCAGTTACATTAGATGCCCTGTGTGTGTGTGTGTGTGAGAGTATACGCAGTACATGAGCGTTTCTGCCCGCGCTGGTGTGTGTACTGTTTGTGTAAATGGATCTGTGTAAATGTCGAACATTCATAAAACAGCAGCCAGAGCGCAGGGCTCCAGGCCTGCTGCTTGTTTTTCAGTTGCTTTAAGCTGATTACAAGCCTGTGGCTGCTGAATCATTCTGGCCAGGAACACGCTGACCCGAAACTATCCGATTATTACCGCCTCTGTAAACCTCATCGTAAAAATGGTTTCTATTATTTGACTGTTTTTGTTGATTTTATTCATCGTGCTGATGGGGAGCGGTCCGTGATTCAACTTTTCCTTTCCGCAAACTTTGAAAACGAAGATATATATCACACCAAATAAGGACGACATGATAATAACCCCGAAAAACACTTTATTTTTTAAAATATTTTTAAATAAAAGGAAAACTCTTGACACATCTGCCCTGTAACTTTCTGAGGGAATGTTCTTTCTGTACTTCCTGAAATTATCAGTTGACTTGGTAGAGAAAACAAGCCTTAAATGTACCACAGAAGCTTCTTGCTGTATACTTTTATTATTATCCAGTAAGTATTACATTTATACTGTATGTCAGTATAAGTTGGTGTGTTATTTTTAAACTGTTCTTACCTAATCTGCATCACCTTTTATTTACCTCAAATCAGAGATGGAGGGGAGAACACATTTGTCTTTTTACCTGCTTTTTAAAATGAATCCTGTAACGTCGGATTCGTTTGTCGCGCTGCTGCGCCCAGCAGTTAATCTGACGTTGTTGGGTTTTTTTGGGAAATGATCACAAACCTTACAGTGAATTGAAAAGGTGCTGCCTGTGCCTATAAATGTCTCACTATGTTGTCAGCTGGATTAAATTAAATATAGTTTTCAGTACATCCAGCAGTGTCAACTTTAATTATTTTAAGGTTTAGTGACCATTGTTATTTTTAACGATACATGATTACCACTGTTCTTAATCATTTTAAGTCAGGCCTTCAAATTTCAGCACATATAACCCTAAAATGTATTTGGTTTACATTTCTGTAATACAGAGAAAAGAAACAAATTCCCACAGTGCAGCAGCTGTGATTCTTTATTTCAAAGATTCATATCATGTCATTGCTGAAGTACCCTCCATGAATGTTTCCTTACCTCGTGTAACCGTTCGATCTGACAGGTTTCACTCTTTCTGTCCACAGTGCCCCTATGCCGTACTTTGTGGGAGTTCATCTTAGTCTGCTAGAGGTATGTTAGAAAATCTTTAGCATTTTGCATTTTCAGTAGATTTGAATGTTACGTGTACATTTGTGAACTGTAGATCATGCTCATTTGAGTTATTCTCTCTGTTCAAATGTCCACCTAATGCTGCCCCCCCCCCTCAAAATCGCATCACCGACAGTGTTTCAAAAAGATTTGACTGGTATATTTTCTTTTTTTTCGTTTTCACTTCCTCTGCTGCTTTTGTGAATTCTTAAACCAAACGTACAAAAAAGCCAAAGAAAGCATCTGCAAACAAAGAGCTTTCCTTCTTCATTGTGTTGGTTGGGGGGCAAGTCATCAGCAGCACTGCTGTTTTGTGTCAATGCATGTTTCAAGAACACACACACTTACACTTGTGTGCAAGTGTTAGTATGTAGGTGTTTGTGCAGATGCATATGTTCTAATGCACACGTGTGTGTGTGTGTGTGTGTGTGTGTGTGTGTGTGTGATATTTGTCTGACAGTTGCGGCAGTGGCAGTATTTATCACACTCTGCATCCGTGACAGACCTTCTTTCCGCCACTACATAATTAGTCCAGATCAGCATGTGAGCCTCCACTGCACAGGCTGTCACAAAAGTGACAAACTAGAAATTCACACACAACGCTGCCCCCCCCACCACCACCCGCCTTCCACACACACACACACACACACACCTGCCTGCATCCTGCACCACACTGAAATAATTGTTGAATTTGTCGCCATCAGGATGCGCGCGGCACACCACAGCATCACTGTGTTGTTATTGATGCGTGAGGTTTTTGGTGCTGTGGAAAATGTTTGCGCGGTCCAAATGTTTTCTCTCGGTGCCATTCTTCATTTCGCCAGCTCGCGTCTGCGCGCGTGTTACCGTAAACACATTCTAATCATTTTTTTCCCCCACATGCCATTTTTCATCCTTAATCGTAAAGGAGTGTGATAACTGTGCAGCTTTAACCGCGGCTGCTGTATTTTCATGTTCCCGGGGCTTCAGGACAGAAATAACTTTGTCTCCTGGGAAACACACCTGGGCCACACTGTGGGTTTAAAAATTGTGGCGTTATTTCACGATTTAATAATTCCACAAATACAAATATTTATTATGTTGAAAGATGTCAGATGCACAGGAAGTCTCCAGCACAACGATCATTAAGAAAAACAAGAAAAATAAATGATTGCTTTGAGTATATGTGTATACTGAAATGAATACTTTTGTATTATATAATATTTAAACTTGTAAAATAATAATGATGAGAATATCTACGTTGTTCTGCTGCATCAATAACGTGGTACTTGGTACCTCCTGTAGAGAGTGCGCAGTCGATCGCTGGAGGACGTGGTCATCCTGAACGTGGACACAAACACCCTGGAGAGCCCTTTCGACGACCTGCACAACCTCCCGAGTGACGTGGTGAGACAAACACGCAGCTTTTATTGCTACATCACACACACACATGTAGTAATGTCACGCTTAAACGCGTGCACACGTGCACGGCAAGAAAACTAAAGCACACACATCCAGAAACTTGTCAGAGTATAGCTCTGTCCCCTCCCCGCATCATTAATGACTGCAGTACTGGCTCCTCAGATTGCGGCTGTCTAAAGTAAACTCCCGTCGCGTCGTATGACGCTCGAAGGCAAACAGCATTCCCCGACCATCAGAGGCTTGTGGGAAAATGTGAAACTCCCTTCCCTTCATCTCCATCCATTCTAATCATTATTTCACAAAGTCTTGCGTTTCTGCCTGCCCACTGGCACGTTTCTGAGAAGGAGAGATAGGAGGAGGGAACGAGGCAGAGAAAAGAAAAGAAAAGGCAGAGATGGGTGATTTTGTAGGGGGAGAGAGTGGGAAGAAAGGGGCCAATTACCAGTGTGGGCAGTGAAGCCACCTGCCAGCGCGTCGTCTCTTTAATTAACGGAGCGCCGACGCCGGTCAGTGCTACAGGAAGCATCACCGTGGCGTCGGGGTCACTCGCACACACCAGTCTTTGTGGTGAATGTGTTTGTTTAGCTCTTCTTCATGGTGTGTGTGTGTGTGTTTAAAGCTCCTCTGTGAGACGCCGAGGCCCCACCGAGGCCCCACCGAGGCTGCGGACGCCCTATTACCCACGCTGCTAACAGTATATACTCTGGTTCCACCGCCTACCGGACTCCTGTCCCACCAGCAGTACATAATTTAATCCACTGCCCAGCAGACTCCAGACCTGCTCGCACTCCCACACTTCTCTGGTTCTCCTGATTTAGCGCTGCTCAGCCTACTATGACTGCTAGCGTGTGTGAATGCCTCTTTACTGTGTGCACCGGTACGATCTTTTTTACACTTTCTGCCAGCTCTCTAGCCGGTTTGCCTGCCTGCCTTATTGCTTGCCTGACTGCTCGAGTTTCATGGCACCTGTCTGCCTTCTTGTCTCTCTCTCTCTCACAGCACTTCCCGCCTGCCTGGACGTTTCCCGCACCCGCTGTTTGCTTCTCATGCTTCTTTGCCTGTGTGCCTGTCTGGCTACCTTCTTCTCACTTCTTGCCTGCTTGCTTTTCTGCACCCAGGGACCGAATCCCTAAATTAAATTGCAAACTGAGTTTGTCATAAAAAAGAGTCGGGGCTTTTGAAAGCGACAGAAGCGGAGAGAAAAGCCTTTGTCTTTGCTGTGTGATAAATTAAGTGGCAGGCTCGGAGCCTTTTTTGCTTTGATCCCCCACTCGCCATTTTTCCTGACTAATGACAGAACATAGCCTGCATATCACGTCAAATTACACCACCTGAAACGGAAACTTTGCTGGCATTAATATATTTATTGTAACAAATTGTTGTTGTTTTTATTCCCGTTCATTTTTCCCCCTCCTGTCTCCTCTCATCTTTTCTCAGAGGTTAGTAGATTAATAACAAAGCGAGCAGGTACTAATTGAGTGGAATTCCAGGTCTCTTGTTAGTTTGCTTGTTAGTGATGAGGACACGCCACATGGCATTTGATGTTTGTGTTTACACAAAAGGAGGCATTGTGCAGTTTGTCAAAGTGAGGCCTGAAATCTTGATTAATGCTGAGTGATTCTCTGCCTGGGCTGAGCTGCCGAGCTATTAAAACCGCTCTTGGTTTCTCTGCGGTTCTCGCTGTAGCGCCGGCTGCTTAACGCTCGGGCTTTATTCAGTGTGAAACGGAAGCCCCGAGACCTACGAAGTAACGATTATTTCACTTTGTGTGAATATATAAAAAGCATAAAATGGATTAAAAGGCCACGGGCAGTTCTTCTGTGTGCACGACTAAAAACACCCCGATGTTGATTTAAGCAAACCTTTGGAGATCCTCTAATTGTGGCGGCGCAGGCTGCGAGCACATGTGGACTCCATTACGAGGATCTGCTGACCAGTGGCCGTGCTTTTAGCGGGTTCAGAGTTCACAGTTGTCCCGAATTAGTGTCTCTCTTTCAGACGGGACCCCTGCTCCAGCTCCACTTGTGCCCGCCCCCTTAATGGTCTTTTCCCGCAATTTCACACATAATATTTTAGATTTATTGACTATTACGAATGCTACCACGCCAGTAGCGGTTCCGTTTAGCAGCGAGAAGGAAAGATTTGACTGAGAGTAATTGGTAACGGGTCAGAAAGGATGCCGCCAACGTTTGAGGGTAACTCTTGATTTTTATTGTTTTTAAATTGGAAACGTCACATTAATCAGAGATTCAGAATTAATTTCTTTTTGTCTCCTATTTGTCTTTTTTGATATTGAGAATAATTTTTATTTGTTTTTATTTGGAACATGAGGAATATTTGAAGCATGGTGGTCCAAACAAAACCCCGTGTGTTTGTTTGAAACAATTAGATCAGGGAACTTTTGTTTGTTTGTTTGTTGACTGTTTTTTTTTTTTTTTAAATAAAAGGCCTGATATTATTAGACAAATAGAGCCTACAGTGTTTTGGCAGGATTTTGCATTATTCAGAGTTGCTTAAACCAAAAGTTTCGATACTTTTTTTTTTTAATACATTAATGTTGATCTCAGAACAGGCTGCGCTCGTGTCAGTAAAAGCAACGTGTTGACAAGCTTACTGAAAAGGAATAGTCGATAAAAACAAATAAAAAAGAAGCTGTAGTTTTTCCCTGGAAGATCAAGGTATTTTTGTTTCTTTCTCTGAGATCCACAATTCTTCAGCGCAGAGATTGTGCTGATAAAGTTATAATTGGCTTTTGGTTGGCGGAGCTGTTTACTCCTCCAGTCATTAAAAGTATCCAAGAATAGCAAATTAGGAGTCTGTTAATTCCGAAAACAAACATCGCACGTCTGAATCGGATTGTTATTTGATCCTGGCAGTTGATCTCAAACCAATGATGGAAGAATTTTTTTGTTTTCATGTATTATTCTTTCTGTGCCGCGTATTCAAGGTGAGGTGCTACAATGCAGCTTACATCTTTATTTTCAGATGCTCCCTCTCACATCACAGCCTAATTCCTTCTATTCTCCTCCTCTCTGCCTCTCGCTACTTTGCTGACACCGCGTACCCGTACGTACCTAGCCTTCGCACATTTGATCATTTGTATTCCCAATCAAGGGGGGGAATTTACAGCGTACACTCCTACTTCCTGTATTTCAAGCCTACATTTGGAGGTTTACAAATGAACGAGGGGGTTGAGGCTGCGTCTGCGCGCCTCTCCTGAGATCACCTGGCGCACTTAATCAAACATCGCGGCTTTAATTTGGCGTACAGTTTCTGACATTTTCCAGAAAACAACATCTACGTCATCATGTACAGCAGAGCACGGCCGACAACAGCAGGCGACACTCACACAGAGACACCCACGCGCCGGAGGAACGTTTGTCGTTCACATGTAGTTCGGCAGTAAACTTTTTGCTCCTCGCAGATTTTGTCCATTTTCACTTTAGAGTAAGCCAAGTTTGCTTCACTTAAAGCAAAGCTGCCTACAGTAAAGTCCCTCGCATGCTCTGCTATAACTACGTGGTAACTCAGCGCCGGGAATGCAGTCGCTCCACCTCGGCTACACGCTGTACTTTACCAGAAACAGTCCTGGGATCTGCACAACATAATAACAAGCTCCAAGCAAAGTATCTGATTTTCTTGTTGCTGTTGTGAGTCTGTATTATACTGACTGCAAATGTCAGAATGTGCTCATTTAAAGCTTCATTTTACAGGTTGTGATTTGTCTTTCTTTGGCACTGAACTGCACACACACTCCCGCTGCAGCGTTAGCAGCCCTTCATTGACTCGCGTGGAGTTTAAAAAGCTGCACTTCATTTTCACATAGTCGGTCTGCCGGCGCTTCGCTGTGGATTAGAAGTCAAAAAGGGAGAGCAGCATCACCCACTGCGTTAGTTATTGAAGTGAGGGATGACATTTAGCTGTAGTTAATTATGTATGCAAAACTCAGCCGCTCAGCTGCTATAAGAGGTCAGCTTGACAAAGTAACCCCACACCGGGCAGAATCTCATGGCAATGAGATAGCCCTATTAAAACACACACACACACACACACACACACACACACACACACACGCTGTCCAC
>VUQG01000559.1:5338-22204 GCA_015106755.1 Etia nguti
GCGTGTGTGCTTTTAATGCACCTAAATTGGGCTTTTAAACTTTGGAGTAAGAGAAATTGACTTAGCTTTTGAGCCAGCCTCAACTAGTAATTAGAGTAACTTTTTGGCACTCCTGGCATGTCAGTTTCAGTTTTGACCCTTGGATGTTGCCACTTGGTTTATTAACTATGCATAAGCTCAAATATCCTACTTTTCAGTTTTTTGCAACAAAATAACATTATTGATTAAGTGACTATGATACAGTTGGGAATCATGATATATTGTACAGGAGACTACTTTGTTGTAGTTTGTCATACAGTGTGCTGCCTTTGGCAGTTTAGGGCAGGTTGATGATATATTTATTCAGTAGTCAGTTCAGAACAACCACAGCATGCAGATTTTCACATACTGCATTTAAGGGTCTGACAACCAGACAGATGCACACCCTGAATATAATCAATTTGATAGATAGCTGTAATTGATTTAAGATTGTGAAATAAGCCTCACGGTCGGAATAGATTGATGCTATTTATATACAGCACACTGTCTATAGTTTTCTCTTATCAAGCTTCAATGACTCAGCATTATTATGTGCCTAGTGACATTTCTGAAGGACTGAAACAACAATACCACGTATCTCTTGTGTATGTGAATTGGACTTTTGGCCACTACTTTACATGAGAAACGATTGTATATATGTGTCTTGGGTAAAGACACATTTGTACCCATACCTATATAGTAATCAGTCATTCCTCTATAGAGACCAGGCATAATCAGCTTGGAAGTGTCATTTAAACCCACAGAGATGCCATGACTGGTGTCATTCTCTCTGGCATTTACTCCTTCTGTCTTTAACAATGATGTGTGTGTGTCATAGATCAGGACATAGAAGTGATTTGGATGCTTCCTCACCAACCTTGAAAACAAAGGAAAATGGTTCTTCTAGCTGTGATAGATCTTTTTTATGACTTGGAGGCTCAAGGTGTGATGCTCAAGCTTTTTTTTCCCCACATTCTGATCACCCACAAGAGTCCAATAAGCACACATGCTGATGGCTTTACTTCCCAGATGTGTTGTGCCTGTGCACATATTGGTTTCCAAATCAGAAATGATTCCCATTTCTCATTCAGACGATAGAAATGAGAAGGACCATGAGGTGATGTGTTTGAGATGTTAAGTGTAAAACTGTCACATATATTTGGATTTGTGTGTGTGTTATAGCATGGCTTCCTCTACTGGAACAAGCTTCAGTTTCATTCAGCTGACATTGTGCAAGTGGAAAACTGATTGTCTTTAGTGGCTTTTTCGGGCACAAAGCTTCGGTTTCTCATGTGGGAAAGCCTGACTTCCCATGCAGCAGAGAACTGTTCTGTCTATCAATCTATCTGCTTTAGGGTGTAGCATTGTTTTGGAGTTGACAAAGAAAATAAAATAAAATAAAAAAGAAACATCATGCTGCAATATTGTATTCATTCATGAATTGAATAACTTAACTACAGCTGTTCTTGAAAAATAAAAGGAAGAAAAAAACCCCTCCAATGGCTCATGTCTGTACTTAGAATTAAAGCTTTGTGACTGGAAAGAACTTGACATGCTCCCAAGCTCAGTTTTAAAAGCATACAACGCATTTACAGAAATTATAAAATCTATGTTTAATTAAAAAATGAAAAATGGTTACAAGGATCAATGCACTTCTCCATATTAACTGAATGCTGTGCTGTGAAAGGATGCCTTTCCCTCTATCTCTGTGTTATTGTACTGACCATGTTTTCCATTTGGAGCACGGTTCTTTAAAATATGATGCTGAAATTCAGGTCGGCGTGTTAATTTATGTGTGAAAAAAATCTTGGTCAGGTCAGTAACGCTGATGGAGAAGAAAAGTTCCCTCACTGAAAATGTAATTTAAGTTCAAGCAAAGAGAAAGGAGCTTTATCCCTGAACAGTTGCAATTTTGCTCTAACTGAAAACTTTCTTGAAGCAAAACCTCTGTGTTTCTGTTTGTATTTATTGTGATAAAACACAGCTTTACTAAGTTTCGCAAGACTTGCAAATCCTTCCCTTTTATTTGCAGAGATAAATGCAACTTTAATGATTGTGTTAATATTAATAGTTCAGTGTATAGTTGGTTATGAATTTACGACTTCAGCTTAAGTAAAGTACAGAGAGTGCTCTTGTCCTCTTGAAGGATTTTCAACTAATTATGGAAGATGTGTCTGGAAAAATTGCAAGCCTTCGGGGGATTATGAGCTAATCTGAAAACAAAAGGCTTACTTTATTAAGAAGCAAATGTAATTAGAGTGTATCATAATGAATCACTCTCTAAGACCAATTTTCTGCTCTGTTTCTCTCTACCTGATCCTTTTTGACAGCATTTATAGATACAAATGTGCAACAGTAAATGCTTTTTATTGCTATGTATTGGAAAGGTATCAGATTATGAGAAGTTAAATGAAGTATTATCTTTTTAGAATTGTTGAAAAATCAAGCCAACATGGAAATTCCAAAAGCTCCAGTTCCTCTAATGGCCACTTGAGGCTGCCTTCGAAAGCAAGTCAATGCCCACAGACTCCCATGTGGAGAGGCCAACTTTGGAATGGAATTTAAATGCTTAAAACCAGGTATAAAAACAAACTTGCTGTTCAGGAATAATAACAGGAATAGATTTTTTTTTTCCTCATTTGGATCTTGTCATGGTTTAAAATTAGATGCCACTTTGGTTGACATATGTCAGTTCTTAACTTGTTGTCTAAGGAGCTTGGAAAGAAAAGCGTCTGGACTTCTTTAAGTTGCTTGAAGATGTTTCACCTCTCATGAAGCTTCTTCAGTTCTAAGGTCAAATGGTGGAGATGACTGAGAACCTTCACAGACATACTTCTGAACTTGTTAATTAAGTTTAACCGACATTTTCAAATCATCCATCCATCCATCCATCCATCCATCAGTTTTCTTCCACTTACAGATCACCAGTCTATCACAGGGCTAACACAAAAAGACAGACAACCATTTACATTCACGTCAGCCATTGCCAGTTAATCCATGCATGTCTGTGGAATGTGGGTGGGAAGCTGGAGTACCCAGAGATAAGACACACAAGCCTGGAGAGAATATAGAGAACATACAAATCCCACACAGAAAGGTGGATTTTAACCCTGGAACCTTTTGCTATCAGGCAGTGGTGCCATCCACGTTCAATTCAATTCAGTTTTACTCACATACCTCCAGTTCAAAACCAGAGTCATCTGAAGGCACTTTATATTATAAGTTGAGGAGCCCACAATATTAGACAGAGAACTCCAGTAATCAGACAAAGCTTATGAGCAATACCTTGGCTTGGGGAGGAAGAACTATGGCAGAACCAGGCCCAGGGAGTGCTTGCCATCTGTCGTGACCAGTTGGGAGTGAGGGGAAAGCGGAGACACTTAATCCTCTCTTCCAGATATGGTAATTTCTGGCTCTAATAAAAAGATGTAGTTACACTGAGGCTACAAAATGAATCTAAAATCTGAATCTAAAAATCTAAATCTAAAATAATAGGCCATATCACAACAGCTTGATGTGATACTAAAAATCAGATTTATCCACCCTGAAGACTTTCTTTTGGGGGTGTTCTAGAAGTTAATGCTAAATGTTAGGAGCAAGAGAATTTTGTTGCTATATTTCCGTTACTGTAGAGTGTATTTATGATCAGAACTCTCACATTCACTTTGAGAATAGATGTTCTGGGTAAGTAGAAGTATTGAGGCATTGTTCCAAGAGATCAATCAATCTACTGAGCAGTGACCAAACTTGTTTCAAAAACTATTCCGTCTAGTTTTTAATATAGAGGTTCTATAGAGACTGAAGAACATAAAATACTTGCTGCTAACTATTATGTGAGCAGCAGTGTCAGCAATGTATGATGGATGGTGCCTTTAATGTGTTACAGACACTTTGAAGTGATGGAGATAGCAGCTTTCTTGACAGCTCTGGACCTTCTGTTTTCCGCTCCGTCTCTCCCAGCCGGCATCGCTGCAGAGTTAAAGACAGCGAGAGAGAGAAGGCACTGCCACATCCGCCTGAAGACATCCCAAATCCAACCTTATTGTCTGTCATGTTTGCAATTGAATTAAAAGCACAGAGGAAGACGGATGATTATTGAAGTTGTTGTTGCAAGAAATCGGGTGGGATTTAATGAGAGGCTTTTCCCTAAGATGTGACTGACAGGGGCATGGCACAGGAAAAAAAGACAAACCAGTGTTCGTTCCTATATGTGACTGGCAGTTGTAAACCCATCAATTCAAATTCCAGCTATGACAGATAAAATTCAACAATGAGTATGTGCAAGGATTACTAAATGAGATATATTAATTACACAGAGCATCACCGAATCAACCAATATGGACTTGCAAAGATGACATCGGTCTTTATGTATAGTTATCTAAACCTTTTTTATCCATATTAAAAGGATGCTTGTGTATTTTGAACATTTATTTTTAGAATTACGTAAGTGTTGAATGATGCTTGTCCTATTAGCTTAAGGTATTGTTCCAAAATGAAGGCTATATCTCACCGTAAGCTGAATATCCTTCCTGAATATTGTATGGGGTAAAACATTAAGACAAGAGCACAACCAATTACATTATTGGACTAGATCAAAGCCCAATGCGGCACTCCAGGGTCAAATTCACACTGGCAGTATTTTATTTTAAAATGCATAGTCATGCTAGCTGTTTAGCTTTAGTGAGCTGAAGACTAACCCATTCAAAGCAACGATGCTAACATGCTGATGTTTACCTAGGAATGCTTTTAGCTAATGTCAACAAACACGCAAGAATTAAAAAAAAACAAAAAATCAGATCAGCTTATATCCATCATTGTCCATGAATAAAAATATAAACTGCAAGTGAACTCTTTCAGTTTGGTTGAATTCTAGACTACTTTGTTAAGAACTGTTGAGGCTCTCTCTTTTCAATACCCCCTGTCCTTGTAGTGAGGTGGATGAACACTCCTCAGCCAGCAAGTCACTTAGCTGTCGGCTCTGCTCAATGGTGGCATGAATCACTAACTCAGCCCAGAGATTGAGATTTTTGGGGCAGCACGGTCACCCATTATGGAAAATAACCCCCCTCCCGCCAGCCCCTTTATCTGATAGATTTTGAGTGAGCCAAATTGTCCATAAATTTGGGACATGGAGTCATAAATGTCAGGAAAAGGGAGGAAAACAGACTGACAAATTCCTTCAGCATGATGGCAGCGCTAATGATTACCACGGAGAGGACATGGAGAGAGAGAGAAAGAGAGAGAGAGACCAGGATGGAGTAGTGTTGAAAGCAAATTGAGAGGAAGACAAAGGGTTTGAAAATAGAAAAAAAAAAAAAAATATATATATATATATATATATATATTTATATATATATATAAGGGAGGAAATAAGGGAGAGGTGGTTGGGTGGGTGAATAATAAAGATGAATGTATATGCGGCACTGCATGTGACTTAAGAACTGACTGAAGGCAAAAAGGAGGAGAGGGAAAAAATGCAGGACAGAGGGAACAAAAGTGGGCTGAGGTGTAGGAATGCATTGATTTAAACTTGAAAGGCAAAAAAAACTAACTTTGAAACAGAATTCACATGGGCACTCTAATGAGGGCAAGCCGTCATTAATGTGCCATTTTGGCAGCCATATTTGAATCTATCACACAGCAGTAACTCAGGCTAACAGTCGTACATATTTTCGTACATATTTCAGGATGTCAGTGGGGCAGTTTCAGCTCTTGTTGGCAGAGCTGGGACCACATCTGAGGAGGCAGAAAAAATTTCAGAGATCCGACTGACCCGCATCTAGCAGCATCTAGCTGTTTGTCTGAGAAAAACATTATTATTATTATTTTACTATTTTCTATATCATTGTATATTCAGTACTACTGTGTGTTTCTAGCTACATTGCATTTGCTACCAAACTCAGTGGTCTCGTTGGTCAGATCTATTTTTTTTGGCCCTGAAAAATCGAGGTTGGTGTGAAAAATTAAATGCCACAAATTCTTCCAGTGAAATTAACACCTGCATTAACAAGAATCCAGAATATAAGAAAAATATACCTGCAAATTAGACCAAAGTTTGAACTTTCTTGACTCTGTCTTCCTTATGGGTCAGCAGGCTTTCACCCAATCACTCAAGAACTGATCAGAGTGGTCAGATAAATCTATATAAAATAAAAGACACTATAAATAAAGACCAGCTGAAGAAAGCAGCCACAAGCCAGAGTAACAAGAACGTTTTTGACTAGTTCATCTTCATGTCAGCATAGAGAGAGAAGGATACAAAAAAACAGACGAGGGACCTGGGAGTAAAGGAAGATAAAAAAAAAATCTGACAGAAGGAAAAAAAAACCTCCCAGACAGAAAACTCAAACGCGAGAATAAGACAGTCTTGACTCGCTAGTCCAGAAGAGGAAGATCACACCAAGAGAACGAGGCAGACACACACAAGGAGAGAGACAGACCATTATGTCATCTGGGATCACTGAACACTGTAATAGGCTTGAGTCTCGTCAGTCGGGCTCAGCTCAGGTCAGCTTGGCTGGAGATTTCTGTGCTGTCTCGTTGCCAACAGCAGCACATGGGAATATGATTCTCCAGCAGACCCAGAACAATCCAAGAAGGTCTCACTTAGCTGGCTTTGCGAGGAAAAAAAAAAAGAAATAATAGGTTCAAGTTTCCCAGAGGCTTCATACTGGCATAATATTTGCCCACTGGTTCGTAATAGAACTAAAGTGAGCTCAGCACCGGAACGTTCTTGGCAAACTCAGCAGAGGGTACGAACTGTGTCTTCTGCACCGATGTTATTCTCACTGTAATTTTCTCCAAGTGTTCGCATTTTTTCAGTGTTTGAGATTCACACAGACACACACACTCACGCACAGACACACATACATACAGTACACACAGGATTTCTCATCACATATTGGCTTGGGTAGCAGCTGCGTCTAGTACAACAAAGTAGGTGCTGTTTGAGTAAGGTCCCCATCTGTTTCTAAAATTTTATTCACGATAGCATAAGGGACAGTTGAGCCAAGCACATTTTCCTAAATTATAGCTCAGGAATCTCATTTGCATTACAGCTCAAGCTTAGATATAACCCATGTAAAAGTATTTTGAAATTTTGACCATTCAGGAGTTTTTTTAAACTTGTCATTTTTTCCAGTTTACCCTCATCTACAAGTTTCTACAGTTTCTACAGATACAAGCAAGCATGTCTTCCAGACATGAAAAGGACAGCAAACCACAGAAGCAAGATCTGAGAATGATGACTTTAAATCTCCAACGTGTAGTTTCTGAAATAAAATCAACATTATATTTCATTTTATAGAGGATATAGAGATGCTTACTCATGGGCAATAAAAAAATAAAGAAAGAAATCTTGCCATTGCCTGGTATGACTGGAAAGCTATGTGATGTTATTTAATATTAATCGTCGGTCACCTTACTTAAACTCCTATTTCATTAAGTGAGTTTGCATGAGTGGGTTTTGTTTGTCACACATGAAAAATTTGAAATGCATAGTTCACAAGTGTGCCTGAAGCAACTTGCTCTTGATGCTTGAGAGTTGAAGTTTTTGTGTCACAGATTATTCATATTTATCAGCAATGTTATGATCATCTAATGCTGATGAGAGTAACTTATTACTGTGGTATATTTACAAAAAATTAAATAAATAAATGATTTTGTCACAAAAGCAGGTGTGTGGGAAACACAGTGAGGACCCCAGAATGCAGGACTCGGCAAAATGGAGATGAACTCAAAATCACATCTTTAATGCGGGTAAAAATGGGGAGAAAAGCTAAACAGTAACAGGACAACTGGCTGACTGACATAATGAGGAACCAGAGACTAAAAGCAAAGATAAACTCACAATCATAGAGTAATAATAACATACTCAAAACAGAGTAGAACATAAATCATCTCCAAAAATCCAAATGAAACAATCATGAGTCCATACTAACTCAAAAACTCGGTCGACGACTAAGGACCATGACTGATTTTTACCAGATGGTGGGAAATATTATACAATAATCCATTAAAGGCTCTAAACGATAGCAACGATGATAAAGAAATTTGTGAGGAGGTTAATGGATCACATACTTGGTGAACAAGGTGGAACGAGTAGCCACAGAAAAAAGAAAATGTCAGCAGACTTCATTGTGTGCGTCATTTGTCACAAAACTGCCTTCTCAAAGATCCTTAGCCTACTATTAGAGAGTTTTAAATAAGATACCACAAGACCAACGAGGCAATATGCTAGTGGTGCTTATTGCAAAGAAATAAAAAAGATCAGGTGTCCAGATGATCAAAAGCACTTTCTCTCCTGAAAATACAGTTAAAGAACAGCTTCTCATATGTCAGATAACACAGATTTGAATATGGCAGGGGCTTAAAGTTTTGTATCAAGTTTTTGTGTTCCATGGGCACAAAAATACTAGTTTGAACAAAGTGACATAAATGTAGCACACGTCTCCATACTCAGTGCAAGTGTATTAATAAATAAATATATAAGTAACACAACAAAAAATGGCAGAAGACAACCTTCTCCTCATTACCACATGCTTTTAGTAGTTTGTTCAGCTTGTGATTATTGATGTTCTCTTAACTTGTTTGGGCTTTTAAAGATGGCCATTTGTATGTGACGCCATACGGTAAATCGTCCCATAAGTAGTGTTGCTTAATGACAATGATGCTACAGTGAATAAGATGGGATTCTAATGGAGAAGTGAATGAGTATAATTGCACTTTAAAGCGCAGGTATTTGCTTTGTAATTGTGATTCATTATAACATAACAGCTTTTTTTAAATTCTAATGACACGTGAAACTCCCCAGTTTCTCAGTCATTTTCCTGCATGCTAGCAGGGGTGAAATAGAATGTGATGAATAGGTTTTCACTGCTGAAAAACTATTGTGATAAATTATCTGAGACTAACTTTGTTGTTTTCTCCTTTCCCAACCCCCACCCCCCTTCTCTCTGTCTCTGCTGAATTCCCTGCAGATGAATTCAAAGCCTTCCTGAAGCGATTGCCCACTGATCGCTTCCTGAATGTGTCCATGATAGCCAAGCTCTGGTCAGCCGACTTATCCCTCCAAAAACGTTATGTCCAGCTGGAGGCCAGCACCGTCCTTGTACTCAGCAAAGCCCAGAAGATCATCAGGAAACTGTTCACGCTGAGTAAACGCTGCCCCAAACAGCCCCGCATCAGTCTCCCCCAACAAAGGTAGCCCACCGGGACACACTGACAGAGAACAAACTACTACCGGTATTTTATCTGGGTGCTGTGTTTGCAGCTATTGGCTCTTTAACAGCCCACCTCAAAGGGGTAAACACATACCCCTTTATAAAACATTTGTTGATTGCACTGGAATTACATGGGTTTTAGCCTTGGGTTGTCTCTGTTGTAGGTTATACAGTACAATTTCTCTCAAGTTTAAAACTCTTGGGCTGTTTGACAGGCCACTTTATTACATTTACTTTGCTAGTACCAGGTTGGAGCCCTGTTTGCCTTCAAAGTGTCTTAATTCTCAATGGCATAGATTTAGCAAAAACATTCCTCAGTGATTTTAGTCCATTTTGAGATAACAGCATCACACAGTTGCTGCAGATTTGTCAGCTACACATCCATGATGCAAATTGCCAATAGAGAAAGGGTGCTCTGTTGAATTGAGATGTTCTGACCGTGGAGGCCATTTGAGGACAGTGAACTCACCGTCACGTTCAAGAAACCAGTTTCAGGTGATTTGAGCGCTGTGACATGGCGTGTCATCCTGCTGGAAGCAGCCATCATAAAATGGGTATACTGTTGTTGGACACCCAACCTTATGAACTTGAAAATGAGGAGATGTAGAATTTTAATATTCCATAAGTATATCTACTAAAAATCAGACAAGTTCAAATTTCAGTTACCTTGACCTCAGGATCACTTCAAGATTGAGATCAGAAAGTCACATAGGATTTTCAAATTGATACCATAAGTGTGTCTGTTAAATACCTCAAAAGAGTTTGAACCTCAGTGATTAAGGTCAGCAGTCAGGTTTTCTAAAAATCTTGTGAATGTAATAACTGAAGAAGGAAGTTACCTAGGATTTTCCAATTTCAGCTTTTCAGACTTTTTTTTTTCATTTCATCTTCCAGGTATTTGTCACATCCACCTGTTTTAGATATCATGCCATTTAAATTTTAACTTACAACACAAAATACAAAACATTACAAAATTGTTTTTGTATTACTACCCCAAACTTCAATATGTGCGTCAAAAGATACCCGTATTCATTTCTTATGAAAAATCATGGGATCATTTGATTCTTATCAACTGTCACTGTCAGGAATCTATATTTTATGGACCACAAAGAGTGCCACCCCTTAAGAAGATTATTTTACACAGCAAAAACTAATAGATGACATACATTCAGCATTCAGACAGTGATTGTGTCACATCCTCCATGTAATATTTGGAATGGTCGCCACAGGAAGACAAACAGGGGAAGAAGTTCAGAAGAATCTGAAGGAAAACATTGTCCAGCAGTTGTGCAGTAGAGACAACATTACCACAGATAACTGTTTCTCCAGTGTGCCACTTGCACACTGTGTCCTGGAGACACTATTGTTGGGACTCTACAATAGGACAAGGCAGACAAACCTTCCTCTGATGGTGGTCAAATAGGTGGTTCTTCACAACTCCATACAGTGAGGGGAAAAGACAAGAAATGAGAGAGGAATTGTATGGACACACATACGCATATACTCTCACACACACACAAAATTGATCTTGACGCTGTTCTATTGCTGTTGTGTAATATTTTTTTCTTTTCCAATCTTCAAACATTAAATTATTTCTTTGTGGATGATTATTCTTAACCAAAACAACAAAGGTTGTATAAAAACACACGGGTCATTTTTGACCCAATAATACATAGGAAAAACCCAACAATCATATGACACCCCCCACCCCACCCCACCCCCCCCCATAAACAAGCACTTTGGCGGCAGTGGGAAAGAAAAACTCCCTTTTAACAGGAAGAAACCTCCGGCAGAACCAGACTCAGGGAGGGGCGGCCATCTGCTGTGGCCAGTTGGGGTGAGAGAAGGAAGACAGGATAAAAGACATGCTGTGGAAGAGAGACAGAGATTAATAACAAGGATGACTCAGTGCAGAGAGCTCTAGTAACACATAGTGAAGGTGTCTGAAGAAAGGTGACTGAAGAAGAAATACTCAATGCACCATGGGAATCCCCCAGCAGTCTACACCTATTGCAGCATAACTAAGGGAGGATTCAGGGTCACCTGGTCCAGCCCTAACTATATGCTTTAGCAAAAAGGAAAGTTTTAAGCCTAATCTTAAAAGTAGAGATAGTGTCTGTCTCCCGAATCCAAACTAAAAGCTGGTTCCACAGAAGAGGGGCCTGAAAACTGAAGGCTCTGCCTCCCATTCTGATGAAAACCTATGACCTATGAAAAGTGTGGTGGCCATGAGAGGTCAAATGGACTGCAACTTAAGAAAACACCAGAACAATGCTGAAAAAGCACACAAAACACAGTGGAAATGGAAAAAAAAACACAACAGAAGTTGAATAAAAAACACTACAAGTAGAAAAAAATCTCACAAAATATGACAGAAGTGTTTTTGGGGCGATATTAATGTCAGGAACCAGCTGTGGAAGTGACAGATACAAAAACATGTGAAGGGCTGCATCAGTGTTGTGAGTAAAAAAGATGTAGGTAATGTGTGTTTTAATGGCATCATCCATATAATACTGTGGATCCATTTTTGCTATTGGCCCTTTACTGTTAGCATATCACTTCCATAGCTGTCCATCACGCTATTGTCTCCCCAAAAACACAACTGTTTCTTTTTTCTTTTCTTTTTTTATGGTTTTGTTGGATTTTTTCTCTTTCAGTTCTGTTTAAGTTACATTTCATTGTGTTTTGTGTGCTTTTGCAGGATTTTTCTATTTGCTGGTGTTTTCTTAGGTCGCAGAGGATTTGAAAACTAAGGGTCACTGTAGAAAAGGGACAAAGGGAATCTGGATAAGAAAGGAAGTGAACTAGAGAGACAGGAAGGATATATAGGAGGTAAGAGATTGTAGGAGGGAGAAGAGAGATGTGCTGACTGGATCAAGAGAAGAGAGGAGAAGAGAAGAGGGGTCTAGTTACAGGTTGTGGGGGCCTTTGTAGGCTGAGGTACATGGTACTGTGGCATGCTGTAATCAAGTCCTCTCGCAGACTGACAGCTTGGCACTTGTTTACAGAGGACTTTAATTTCCCTGACAGTCCTTTCCCTCCACCAATCACTCCATCTTCCCTTTGCGCATTCTGTGTCGAGTCTTGTCTTTATTTTTCTCCCTCAGTTACCTTTGTCTTGCTCTCGCTCTCCTTGCTCTCTCTATCGTACCCTGTCACTCAGTCGTAACCCCATTTGCGCCGGCAACAAGTTAATGGTTGCTGCTACAGCTGAAAAACCTCCCTGTTTTCTTCTGCACAAATCCATTTGTTTTATCATCATTCATTTTTGTCTATTTACACAGGCCTGAGGGGGAGGAATTGCTGAAGCATTTGGGCAATTTTTTGTGTTATTTCCCAAGCTTAGCCTGGGGATAGAATCTCAGCAGAGCCAATTTTCAGTCCGAACTTGTTGCTACTGTTACTGCACCAAAGTGGATGGTAATTTATGCTTCCATTTCCATCCATAGTGCAGTCACACCGAACACCCACCCTTCTACAAAAAGGTGTCAAGTCATTATAGTATAATCTTATGTATTAAGAAGATGGAGCAAACTATGGATTCATTTTTCACTTGTTGAAAATCTCTTCAGTGCGAGCAAAGGGCACGACTATTTAGCGCTACAACAAAACAAAGATATTACCCATGACATACTGTTAACCAACAGTGTCCATTGGTTCTTTACTTCTCTCGACATCCAGTCGATTTAGTTCTACAGTAGATTTCACCTGTGTCTGCTTGATTTATTATTATTATTATTATTATTATTATTATTATTACTATACAGCGGGACACTGTTCTATTCTTGCTAATTTGCCAGAATTGACCAGAGTTAAATCAATACTCTGCTTTTTTCACTTTACCTCTTTAACTTGGAGAGCACCCTGACACTCAGTGACAATTACATTTAGATGACTGATGCTAGGTGCTTCTATCTGTTTGATTGTGGTTTCCAGCTTCTGCTCCAGGTGTACACATCTTTTCTCTGAGTGTCCCTTATTGTTTTTTCTCTATCTTGAGCTCCATTTTACGGACTTTATCTTGTAGGTCGGTCTCTTGCCTGCTCGCCTTCAATTCCAACTCCCACAACTTTTTGTCTTAAAGTTCAAAATTTTCTGTTTGGTAGTAAGGCATCTGATTTTTCAGGATCCTTTCGTGTTTTTTTTATTTTATTTTATTTTATTTTTTAATTACTGTTATAAAGTAACAGTAAATAAGAAGACCACATACAAGGACATTACGGAATGGTTTTGAAAATTTGAAGGTTTGAAGATGCATTACACACTATTTAGCTACTAAGAAAATAATCTCTGTATATGTCTATTACCACTGGTAGAATTTAATAACAACAGTATTGTAAAGTAAAACTTGCAGGGCAAGATGTTTTTAAACTTTATCTTGGTTCAAGGTAAGAAAAACTTTTGAGCATGTTTTAAAAATCAGATTTATTATTGATACTGAGCACTGAAAGCTAAACTCATTGTAGATAATGTTTCCAAATAACTGCTGAAATATGTCTCCATTTTTTGTTTAAAAATAGCTTGTGAGTAGCAAAGCTCAGTAAACTGTAATAAAGCGCCTTCTAATGGCCTATTAGAAGAGTTTTAAAATAGACTCGAGGAGTATATAGTCTGTAAAGGTTAGTGACCACAATAAACAGCTGTGTTTATTGAACAAATAAACAGCTGAAGCACTGAACTTAAAATGTTAGCACTCACATTTATTAACTAACATTCTCTAATACTCACTACATGGAAAAAATACACACATTAATAGATGACAATGAACACAACACACTAAGTACAAGATGGGGAAAAAACATCACCTGAATTAGCCAGTAATTTCAGTGTTAAATGTGGAATTTGAAAATCGATAAAAACGTCCAATAAACTGCCCTAAACGGTTAAACTAGGACTCAGGTTGGCTTTCTAGAGGGGTCAGGTAGATAGTGAGGAGTCTTTGACACTAGAGAAAACTGTGGATGGGAACAATAGTGCAACTAAACTTATTGTGACTGTGTGCAACTAACTTGCAATCTCCCTGCAAATTTATAATTTAATATTTTAAATACTGATGTACATTTTTTGCAAGGGCAAGTTGCTGAGCTCACACAGCGCTGTTGCTAGTCCTTTACAAGACCCTAACCCAAAACTCCAACCCAACTCTAACCCTAATGTTAATAATATAATTGCTACAGGCAAGTAAGGACCAGGTGATCAGCATGTTGACCACCAGAATGAATGCTGCAAGAGTTGAAATACAGTACCGATGAAAATGCTGCTAATTTTGCATGTCTAATGCTTCTTGGTATATTTTAAACTAAATTATAAGAGTCTTCCAGGGCCATGTTCATGCCTACACAGTTTGTCTTAAGAATGAAAAATATATATATATTTAATAGATGCATATATTTACCATCTGGAGCATCTAGAATTTAGTTCAACCTACTGATGTTTTTTTTGTTGGTTTTTTTTCAGGAAATACAGCTGCATAGCATTGTATACTGTATAGAAATTGTGGTATTTTGCAATGTGGAAATTTTTTTAATAAGTGTGTGGTCAAATGTGGGACTTTACAGGGTGGCTTTATTATTATTATTTTTGTTTTATTATTCTTTAACTATCCAATACACTAGGGACAGATTGTAATTCATTTTATGTAAGAAAGGCCAGAGAAAATGTCAGGCTTTTGTCTTTAATCATTTTTGAGATGCATGCATCACCATGTTTAGACATTGCCTTGGATTTCAAAGTGCAAAAAAAACATGCTTGGAATTGGTCAACATATCATTTTACAAAAAAATATAGCTTAAAAATTATTTTGTACGTGAAATTAAAATTTTAAAAGCAATCATTATACCTATAGCCAAAAAAAATTATAACATTTTTCAGCAAATCAGAGGTAGTCAAGCAGAAGATCCACAATGGTTTAGGAGGGAATGACCTTTAAGTGAGTCAACACTGAAAGGTTGAGTCCAAAAATATAAAATGATTGTCTTATGTATTTTAAGTCTTTTTAGTGTGTAACTGTTTTTAACTGTTGTTGTTGGTTTCATTCCACAGATCTACCCCAGTCTGTGTGAAAAGTGTTATTATAGGACACAATGACCACCACATTACTTCATTATTTACCACACATGTTGCTGTGATGTATAGATAACTGCATTGTGTATCTTCTCTTTGCCCCCTGCAGGCCTGTTGGGTTTTGGCTGACCAGGGCTCAGTCTCTGCTCTACTGCAATGAGCATGGAATGCTGGGCTCCTTCTCTGAGGAGGTGATGAGCTGTAGCTGCCCCGTGGAGCAGCCAACCTGCCAGGGAGTCATCCCCTGTGTTGTAGGGACTTCCACCACCTCCTGCGCCCTCTGCGCCTCTGACAACGCCACCCGTTGTGGAGCCTGTCATCACGGCAACATCCTCCATCTTGGTTCCTGTCGACCTAGCATTGCTGCATCGCTAGATCATTACCTGAACTTTGACTTGGACATGCCTGATGCCGAGGTTATCAAAGCTCTGCAATTATGTATTCCACTGGTTCTCAAAGCTCTATGGGACAAATTAAACAAACAGTGCCTCAAAAGGCTCACATGCCATCAATTGTTTAATTGTTTCTGTGTTGAATCTTTATACTGAACATGCAAGAGTTACATAACAGTACAAATATTGGTCATGTACAGTTTTTTTGTTCAAAAAGGAATACAGTATTAAACAGGGATTGAGAGGGAGTTTCAAAATAGAGAGCTGACTCTGAAGTACCTGCAGTGCAAAGAGTCCCTTCATTCAGCAAGCTCAGGAGCAAAAACTCATACTGTCCTTTTTTAATAAACCACCACAGTAGTTTTTTTTTTTTTAGCCCTCAGAGGTCTAAGTTGTCACTGTTGAACCTCTGCCTTAACTCTAATCCTAGTTCACAAGCCTTCAAACTGTGGCTCTTTAGACCTACTTGAGTGTCTTCCTTTGGCTTTGACAAAAAACTCAATAAATATGAAAATGATCCTTTTAATTTGCTGAACCTCAATAACAATGGCTAGCAAAGATGTGGAAACAAATAGGTCATCTTTAGCCTCCCTAGCTATGGATTCCAAAAACAAATAAAGGGTATCACAGGAAAGTAGAGATTTTAACAATGTGTGGACAGATCTATTTGCTTTCACCACCAATGCTGCTGACTTACCAGTATGCATGACCTACAGCTGGACCTTAGTCAAAATTAAATTGAAAGTGGCCATTTTTAAATTCTTACGATATTTGAAGCTTTATTATCAAAATACTTTCAGTCTGATTCATTTGTGAAAACCCAGGTAGGATCCAAAGTGGCCTTCTGAGCTTTATAGTGACTCTCTTTCAAAGTATGCCTTTACGTTTTTTCTTTACAATCGTTCCCTTTTGTTGCGTTTTACTCAACAAAAAAATGTGTAAATAACTTACATTAAACAATTTTATTTACTATAGTTCAATAATCAAATTTTATAATGCCAATGAATACTCCAGTTAATCAGAAAGAAAAGCGTCTGGACTTCTGTAAGTTTCCTTGAAGACGTTTCACCTCTCATCTGAGAAGCTTCTTCAGTTCTAAAAGCAATTGGTGGAGAGTCCCAGATTTTAAGCCCTATGGGAGTGTCCCCAAGAGGGTCATGGACCCCCTATTG
>VUQG01000562.1:0-15613 GCA_015106755.1 Etia nguti
AGCAGAGAATTTGTCTCCCAAAAATGTTATTTCCTTCACACCAAAATGACACTTGCCACGACTGAGCTTTAATCCATTCTCCCTCATCCGTTGCAGCACCTTTACCAGTCTTTCATTATGTTCTTGTAGGGTGGAGCCCCAAATAACCACATCATCAACATAACAGCAAACACCTTTTAATCCCTCTAACTTGTTGTCCATGGCACGGTGAAAAATCTCAGATGCTGAGATTATGCCAGACGGCATTCTGAGGAGTCTGTATCTGCCAAAAGTGTTCAGTGTGTTCAGTTTTGCTTCCTCCCTGTCTCATTATGTCTGATTATAATGAGACAGTATATATGTCTGACGTTTCCCACCCCCTCATGATCCTCTGTGTATTTTGTCCTCTGTCTTCCTCTGCCTGTTGTCACGCCATCCCACATTGCTATATATGTCTCCCCATGCTCCTTGTTTCCCTGGCTACTCCCTGCTCCTAGCTTCTTGTTCCCGGTTTTCTTTTTTCTTAGTTTTCAGTTCCTAGTTTCCAGTTAAAGTTATGTTTTCTTGTATTTAGTGTTTTTGTTAGAGTGAAATAAAGCTGCCTTCCTTAGTTAATCCCTTCTGTGTTTGGGTCCAATTCAAATCACAGGAAAAAGCTGTAACCAGTCATGTTAACATGCTGTTTCTGTGACCTGCAGTAAAAGTGTATACTGCCTGGGTGTGGTGCTCTTTGTTCGTTTGGGTCTCCTGAGTCACCAAAGAGATACGGCAGCCATTTCTATCTTGAACCTTTAACTGCTTAATAAATTAAAGTTTCAAAATTCAAAAACACCTATGAGCAGAAGATCAAGGGAACCGTTCACCCTGGGTGGGATAGGATTACAGTGGCCCCGCCCTGGATCCAGACCCGGGGAGGGTGCCTGAGGGCAAGCATCTAGTGGTCGGGCCTTAGTCCATGGGGCCCGGCCTGGCGCAGCCCGAAAAAGGGACATGGGTCCATCCTCCTGTAGGCCCACCCCCCGCAGGAGGCGCCATAGGGGTTGGGTCCAATGTGTGCTGGGTGGCAGCCAGGGGCAGAGACCCTGGTGGACTGATCCCTGGCTACCAAGACTAGCAATTAGGACATGAAATGTCACCTCTCAGGAGCCTGAGTTATTGCCTGAGGTACTTCTGTACAGTGTGCCCATTGCAAAAACCTTATTCAAACATTCGAAGTTATCTATAACATGTTATAATGTGGTCATCTTTATAAGAAAGGTTTGTGAGTTCCTAAGGAAAACTAATAAATCATCAGCATGTAAGTTTGTCTCATGGTCTGTATTTTCAGTTTGAACTCCTTAAATAACTACGTTTTGTTGCCTGCTAGTGCCTCAATGAAAATTACAAAAAGCGAGGGGGAAAGCAGACGCCCCTGTCTGGTGCCCCTCTTTAGATTAAAGCTTTGGGAACTAAGATCATTTGTCCTAAAACAGGCATTTAGAGAGCTGTGTAGTGTTTTAGTCCAATTTATGAAAAATGAACCAAATCCAAATTTGTGTAGAACTACTACAAAAAATTTCCAGTTTACCTGGTTAAGTGCTTTCCCTGCATGTAAAGACACAACTGTGGTTTCTAATTAGTTGATGGAGCAATAATCTATTGCATTTATTAAGCTGAGTGCATTGTTATTGAGTATCTACCATTAACAAAACCTCTTTCTTCAGGAGGTATTGTATGAATGGAGTGATTTTTAATTTTTTTATTCTAGTCTTCCAGCAAGGACTTGCAAAGTGTTTTAAGGTCTAATCTGTTTGTCATTTAGTGGATCATGAGTAATGTTTCCAGTTGAATCCTTAACAGAATAAAAAAGGTTTTTTCCTTTATTTAGCTTCAACTGGTTAGCAAGCAATTTTCCAGATTTATTGCCATGTTCTTCAATTGCAGCCTTTGCATCATAAATTACTTCTCTAGTTAATTATTTCATTTAATTCTAATTTTAGCTTACTCAATTGTTAATTTTATGTTCTTGTGGTGAGGCAGCATAGGCAGCTTCAGCATTAATTGTTCTATGTAGACAAGTCTATTAGCTCAGGAAAAGGAGAGTGAAAGGAGAAAATCAAAACGTGTCAGCGTTGATACAGATCACCTGACTCAGTACAGCCATTGCAAGGTGTTTGATTGTCGTAAAGCTGGCAGTTTGACATACAGTTGGGCGCTCCAGCATTTTCTTGGGAAATTGGTCGTTTATGCTGAAGTTTGTTTCCCTCAGCTCCTGGCTGCGGCTGTTTTTATTTATAATATTTGAATTTGCTCTTTTGCCTCCCAAACAATGAGCATAAGGAAAAGAGATGGTTTCCTCTGTGAGTTTCAGGGGAGTCTTGATGCAATATCTCACTGCTATTACTGGGTCCTTTTCTGGTTTCTGTGGGATGCCTGAAAACATGAAGTTATCCCTCATGCTGTGTACCTGAAGCTCGATAACAGCTTCTTTAATTTGTTTGTTTTCTTCCAAGAGTCGAATCATTCCATCCATGAGGAATTTCACCTACTCCCTGAGGAGCAGTGAGTGTTTCCACCTGCAGCTCCACAAACTCACGCAGCGCCTGAAAATCTTAATGGAGGAATTCCAGGTGTGCGTCAAAGCTGGACCATTTTTTTTGGTTTATTGACTCCAAAATATCCACCATGCTGCTGATCTGCGGAGAGGAAATCTTCGGGGCGCTTTCTCTTTGTGGACGGAGTTGATTTGCTGCTGGAGGGTGTCGGCCCCTTGTTTGACTTCCCCATAACGATGTGCCCGAAATACTCGTCAGTATAACACTGTAAACTGTCCGGGTCTTCTTTGCGTCTTCCAGAGTGGTGAGGTTAATTGAAATATAGCTACAATTCTACGTATTTTTATTCTCTTTAAAGCTTTCAAGGAGTGAACTAGTGGAGAAAATTAGTAGCTGAAATGTTTTCAATTACTGGCACGCAATGTTCAATACTGCCGAGATTCTCATTGATTCTCGTATTACTACAGCATAGCCTGCTCCTGAGTTATGAGCTCTTTTAAAAAAAAAAAAAAAATTAAATACGTTTTTCCATTACACATCACAGTGCAAGATAAACAGTAAAAAGTACAATAAGTAAAAAGTATAATGAAAAGAAAAAAGAGAAAATAAAGGAGAAGTACTGTGGGTAGGTGGGTGAACGTGTGTATAAGCAGGTGATAAGGAAATCAATAAAGACTAACATTAACTTTGTGAAAAATACCTCATTAAGGCTTCTTTTTAACCTGAATATTTAAAACAAACGAAACAATATATAAATATAAAAACTCAGTGCTGAAAAATTCCTCTGTGGAAAAATTATACCAATTTTTAATTAACACCCGAATGCCATCATTTGGTTTCAGCACATAAATATAGGGCTTAATGCTACTTTAGTCCTGTTTTTGTTTTTTTGTTTTTTTCTTTCTTAAATTTTTGTGGCATCAGCTGTGTTATCAACAAACATATCAGCCAGAAGCTGGAACTGATATTACAGGCAGTTTGTAAGTAAAGTTGACACAGTGACAACCTTTTCAGTCCTCTCGGTAATACTTCTTCTGTTAAATCCACCATTAATGAGCGATTGTTTACGTGCATGCTTTTTAAAAAAAATATTCTATATTATACTAAAAAAATCCTGGCTTTGCCCGCCACATGGGCGTGCCCCAGTAGCTTTGAGGCACCCATTGCACGACCGCGTCATCAGTAGCGGAAGCAGGAAAAACACGACCAGGTTCAAAGTCTAGTTATGAGTGCGTGAAGGTTTACGAGGTAAGAAACGATACGATAACGCGCGGGTGTACTGCTACTTGAGAGATCGCTGATTAGAGCATTTGTCGAGCTGACTAACTTGCTGACGGTAAAGAGAGTTAAAGTGTTAAGCGTCATATCCTGTATACACTAAATTGAGCAAGCAGCTGACTTTTTTGTGCCACAGCTTTACTATCTGCGTTGTTGTGTATGTAAGAGACACTTGGGAATACTGTATGCTGGTATTTTCACTCTTTTGTGCACATTCCTGTGAGCATTAATACGCTTCACACAGACGTATGTAGCCTCTATACAAACTGTTGACTGTGCTGTAAGCTAGAACAAGATATATTGAGCCTGGGGGGATGTAAGAGTTGACCAAACATATTTTAGTTAAAATGTGAAGTAACATTTTAACCATTATTTTAAGCTTATTTTCTGTTCCTGTGGTCGTTCCAAGATGACTCAGGTAAGCCATCATCCATGGGGAGAGTGGCCTGGCCAGGGCACCGTGGACCTGTGGGTTGTCCAGTCTCCCCAGGTGAAGGTGGAAGTCCTAACCTTAGGTGCCATTATCAGATCGGTGAGCTACAGAGGGAAGGATGGACAAATGGAGGATGTAGTCCTTGGCTATCATGACCTGGAAGGTAGGAGGGAAAGTAACTTGTGTTGTTATCTGCACATAAACTGCTTAGATTGTATAAAAAGCAATAAGATGATTAAAATGGTTAATTTAAGAACAAACTTTTGTACATATCAGTTTCTCTAGTGCAGGCAGACGTCATCAGGTTTTGTTGCTTCACATGAATCTGAACATCAGGCGACAGATAAAGTGCTCATTGCTTTAGATAACGGTTTGCAATAGTCACCAGGGCACCACAGAAGGACCAGCCAAAACAAATCGAGGAGCTCGTTCCTAAATGAAGGGCTACCTCTGTATCATGGCTGTGGTTCGGTCATAAAAGTCTGACACAAAGCAGAAAACGGTACTGTGCAAATTATGCAGCAAACCGGTCCCACACAACAAACCTCTTCTGCCACATACGCAATAAGCATATGAAAGAGTACGGAGAGAGTTGACAAATAAGAAGCAAAAAGAGTCATTAGGTGCTCAAAATAAATCTCACACTCAAACATTACAATAAGCTTTTCCGTGCGGTATGCCATATAACAAAGATTCACAAAGATAACAGCGGCCATTATAAGTTTTATCTATAAATATATTTATAGATATTTCATGCACAGGTCAAAATACTCAACTCTAGGTACACAACGCCCAGTTGAAAACACTTCACAAAAGTCGAGTTGCCTCGTGCATATTTCGAGTGTCGGGCCAAAGTAATGTAGTATACTACACTGCAACAACAAATATGCGGATGAGCCGAACAACACATCCTTGTTTTAGCTTAACTGTGCACTTCATCCAAGACTGTGCAGCTGATGTTTGCAGACAGGCTAGTTTTTTGACAACCATACAGGCTGGTATTTATTTCATTTTTGATTATTTCATTTAAATGTAAAAAAGATGTACGATTCTATAAACTGTTAGCTGAATTTACAGAAGATGCACTATATTGTGATGTATATCGTTATAAGGATAAGAAATATCGGGCACAGCCCTACCACCAACCTGTTCAAGTTTCAAATCGATTTTCACCACATAGCGACACACGCTGAAGAAAAAACTTTCGTTACTGGAACTCTTTTGTTAGAAATTTAAAGCAAGAGACTCTAGCGACCATGGGTGGTTGTTTTCCTGGGGGGCAGAGGAAGAGACACTGAAGCTAATTTGAAACTGCTGGCTACAGCCATGTTTGGTCCTGCAAAGGCTTCCATCTCCGTGTGCATCTCTGTCTGGATAGTGAATAGAGATTGGTATTGAGCCACCGCAAATGTGCTCCAGTGCAGTCCTTCAAAATCCTAACTGCTACAGAGTTCACCAGGGCTGGCATGAAAAGTACAGACAGTGGATGCAGTGGACACTTGTCTGCTATACTTTGCTCTTCTCTTTAGCGGGCTGATGAAAAACAATGGCACAAGCAAGAGTAACCCAAATACTGGTTATACCACATATTTTGGACACTGCCCCCAGTCCGTGACTGCCCAAGTACTCTGTTCGCACTACCTCCACTTAAGCATAAGACAAACGGAAGGAAAGTGTAGATTTGGTGAGGTTGTAGCAAGATCTCTCTGCTACTTTGTTTGGCCTCATGAGGGTGGCCTGAAGGCCCAACGTCCTTTAGTGGACCCTTTACTCACTGCCAAGTACCGTGGAGCCCGACTAGCATTTGCCATAGGATTCAGAATTCGCAGGTTCACCACTGGTGCCCTGTGCTCTTCACAGATGAGAGTAGGTTCACCCAGAGCACATGCGACAGATGTGAAAGGGTCTGGAGAAGCCGCGGAGACTGTTATGCTGCCTGTAACATCGTTCGGCATGGCTGGTCAGTGATGGTCTGGGGACGCATATCCATGGATTGACACACAGACTTCATGAGGCTTTATGAGACTAGGCAATGGCACAATGACTGCAAATAGGTATCAGGATGAAATCCTTGGACCTATTGTCAGACCCTATGTTGGTGCACAGGATCCTGGGCTCCTCCTGGTACACCTCAATGCCCGGCCCCATTTAGCGAGAGTTGGAGTCAGCTTTCACAAAAGTGAATATGGTTTCTGTTGAACAACTGAAACCACCAAAGAGACAAGGTGCACAACTCCATTACTCCATCGCTCCATGTTGTTAGACATGAAACTCTGAAAGCTGAAACATCACTTGTCTTGATCTTGATTTCGAGGACTCCAGTTTTTTCAACATTGCATCCTGCACATCGCTGTCCCTCTCATCACAGATCCAGCTAACATGTACACATGAAATAGGCAAGAGTGCACCAGTCTGGTCCTTTTTAAAGTCCCCAGTTTTCACAGCTGACTCCAGTACAGAATTAAGTTCTTCAGGCATCTTCACTACGAGAGCCATGTGATGGATTCAGAGAACTCATTACTTTTCAATACCAAGTCACAAATTCGAGCTACTACTCTGCTGTGGTGACAAACCAACACACTTGTCCTTTCCAGCTCATTTGTTCAAACAAATCCATTCTGCACCTGGAAACTGTGTTCAAACACTTTTTGTAGTTTTAAAGGTAAAAAAACCCCCAAACAACAAAAACTCTAAGTTTTTCCTAAATTCCCAAATGCTTAAGGGAATGCTTAAAGGGAAAAATGTGTGCAACACAGTAATAAATACTCTTCAATAAAATTTATTAGTTTCAACTTCAGAAAAATGGTCCCTAAGCTATTTTCACTTAAATATGGAGGTTAAATAATATGCACACAACAATATATTGTGGGGGACACATAGCACATTTGGTTCCATATGGGCTTGCTAAAGTTGAATAAGAAGTATTATGCTTTGTTGTCAGGTTATGTGTCAGATAAGCGGTACCTGGGCGCTGTGGTGGGCCGTGTGGCAAACAGGATTGCAAAGGGACGTTTTGTACTTGAGGGAAAGGAGTACCAGCTTGATATTAACAATGGACCAAATGCACTGCATGGAGGCCTGCGAGGCTTCAATAAGGTAAGGTTTGGTTAATATTTGTTGTGTTCCAATCTTAAACAACATGGAGCAAAATTCTTAGAACCTTTGATGAAAACTATAAATGACATGTTTTCCCTCTTTGTACATGTTTCACCAATCACAGGTAAGTGTTTGACCATAATTTATAATGTGTGGCTTTTTGTGCAGGCAGTGCAGCTACCTAAACGCTACTCCCACAGACATCAATTATCCTGTTAATAATTTAATATCTTTACTGCGTACAACTCTGGATACTTTAGCTCCTCTGAACCCCCCCCCCCCCTCAAATCAGAAGTACTTGACTCTGTGGTATAATTCTCAAACACGCGCCTTAAAGCAGATAACTTGTAAGCTGGAGAGGAAATGGCATCACACTAATTTAGAAGATCATCATTTAGCCTGGAGAAATGTTGCTTTATAAGAAAGCCCTCCGCAAAGCCAGAACATCTTACTATTCATCACTGATTGAAGAAAATAAGAACAACCCTAGCTTTCTCTTCAGCACTGTAGCCAGGCTGACAAAAAGTCAGAGCACTGTTGAGCCAACCATCCCTTTAACGTTAACTAGTAATGACTTTAATCATTTCTTCACAAATTCTCATGTCTTTTAGACCCCATTCCTACAAGACTGCTCAAAGAAGTCCTGCCATACTTTTGTCATGTAGTTTTTTGTTTTTTTTTGTTTTTTTTTAAGTGGCTTCCTTCTCTGGGTTCAGACTAAAATTTATCATTACAGTAAGTCTTTTCCCATCTTGCTGACCAAAACATTTAAAGTACACACAGATTCATACAGGCTTTTAACACTAAACTACTGTACAGGGCTCTTCCTCTTAGTCTTTTGGCATTGCCGATTCTGTTCTTCATGTTGACGTGTTCCTTCTGGCTCCAACTGTAATTTGAACAAATGCTGTAAAGAAGACTGGACGCACTGCCCTTTTTTTTTTTTACACGTGCAATCCATGCCACAGGAAAACCTTCACACATTAAAGAAAGCGGGGTTGGTCTCATAGAGTGAAATATACAGTGAATATCTGCTGGTATTCCTCTTTCATCATCACTTCACAACACCTACTTGTTGGCAGCTGTAGATTCAATTTTGTATTTTCATTTACTGAGCTCTGTTACCTGCACTTAATGTATTCTGTGTATTCCATAATTCATGTGTGTTTGCTTCTCCAGGCTATATGGCTTGCTAAAGCAGTGGAAGGTGGTGTGCAGCTGAGTCTTACCAGTCCAGATGGAGACCAGGGTTATCCTGGCGAAGTTCAGGTCTCTGTCTCCTACACACTGCAGGTAGACACATCTGGTTATCAATTCATAGTACTGCATCCCAAATTTCTTCTGTTTCTTTGCAAACTTTGCTTTTGGCAGAGCTAATTTAACTTTGGCTCTATATTCTTCTGCTTGGTGATACTCAGATATTTGTTTCGCCAGCACAGAGTCTCATATATTTCTTAATGAGCCCTCCAATGATATGTAATTGGTTTTATGTAAATATGTGGCATAAAGATATTAGTTAAGTAAGTTTGAACTTGTTTGTTCAGGGGGAAGAACTAACTGTTGAATACCAAGCACGGGCTAACAAAACTACCCCCATCAACCTCACCAACCATTCCTACTTCAACCTGGCTGGACAGGTAAGTGACCATAAACACATTTCTGGGTGACTCTCTCACTTGGTGTTGGCTCTCACTGTGTTACTGTATTAGTTTCTGTTCCTATTGCAATGCACAGTGGTGTTTTGTGTGGTTCAGTGTGTGTCGCTCCAATAATTTCAAACTTTTACATAGCTACTTATTTCATACATATAACCTACACATGCTGTATCCCTGTCTATTGAATCATATGCTTAAACAGAAGCCTACAGTATGCCACCAACCCATTCATGTTTCAAATAGATTTTTTACCCCCCAAAAATGGTGACTGGTTACACTGTTCTTAGAAACGTTAAACTAGAGACTCCAACGACCATAATTGATTGTATTCCCGGGGCCAGTGCAGGCAATGATGAAAAGCAGCGTCAGGGGTTGGAATCTCATCCCTGTTGTTGGGAATTTCATTTCACTCTGTGAAGCTGGTTAATGGTAATGGTTCCATCGAGAGATTCTACCTCTGTCTACCTCTGAAAGTGTACGGAGCACTTGGACTTTTGTTGCCAAACACGTCAACAAGCTGTGAGCAAACTAACGACTTCTTTCACTTCTATCCAAGGTGCAGGTCCTGGTTGTGTCTCTTGCTCTTGCATTTTGAACACTGAACTTTGACCTTGCACTTCTTAGCAAAGTGCGATGATGCTGAACAGCATTTAAAGCATAAATCGTTCTCCTCCAAGATGATCTTACACTCTTCAATGGGTTTTTCTCTGAACGTGCAACATTTGCGTAATGGGTGTAGTTTCCCATGAATGGGACATATTTTGTCGTAATCATCACATTTGGAATCAGAAAAGTCTCAGTCTGTAAAACACAGGTATCCTCCAGAGCTAGTTCTGTGTTTGTTTGGCTGCCACCCTAACTTTTCAGTCCCGGGGACATTGTCTGTCTGACTGATGAAGTTGAAACTTGGGTAGTTGGCAGTGCTAGCTTCCTGGCTAACAAAACAGTATTTTGCCCGCTAGGAAGTGTGGTTTCAATGTACTGCCTCTGCTATGAGCGGGCAGTCCTCTAAACTCCTTCCCCACATCAAGACTCTGAGGACACAATTCTTGGTCCACAGGTGTAATGACACAGGGAAAGGTTAAACTGCAACACCTGCTACAAGGCATAATCACTTTTACTTGTTCAAGATGTACAGATATAACAATGAAAGCATATGAACTCCGTTTTTAATGCAAGTCAACTTATCCCCCATCTATCTTCCTGTTTACTGATGACATCATTTCCTGTTACATACTATACTGATTTAAAGGTGATGCCAGTGAGTTACTATTACATTCTGAAATCTGAAATAGCATTCTGCCTTAAATTAACTTAAACTCTTGATATCAAACACTGATATTCTCTGTCAATTTTTCAAAATTTTATTTCGTAAACTGTTAAAGGGAGGAGGCAGGCCTATTTTGGTAAGATGTGGTATGAGTGCACTGTGACTGTGTCCTCTGGTTTCTCGGACCAGATCGACCCTTTCCTCATTACACCAAGATGAGTAACGTGGGTATATGTATGGAGAGGACGACAGTTGAGCTGAAAAATCTCATATCTGTTCTCTAGGGTGTAGCAGATATCTATGACCATCAGGTGTCCATCACTTCACAGTCCTACCTGCCTGTGGATGACACATCAATTCCTACAGGTAAAAGATTTACTTCAATCATCTTTAACTACAAAATTAGATGGAATGTAGCAACGTGAAGTAGTTTATTTCCGTGATGTCAAAATATGAAAACTTTATGATATAATAGAAAAAATGTCATTAAATAAACAAATAGAATTAATCAGTCTGTCAAAAAAAATATTAGAGCGTTTCCAAAGCATATTGATAGTCTCTGACAGCTTGGTGGAAAGTGCTTCAAATCACTTTAGTTACACTGTCTCTCTAACCACCAATCTGGAACAAGACTCCAGAGTTTATAATCAATTAAAGTATATATTCATTTGAATCTTTAGCTCCTCTCTCAATCCTTGAGCTACTCATGTTCCTCCTGATGTTGCCATCACTTGGTATAGCTACATCTAGCTGTACGGTCATCTTCCTCTGTTTGTCCACCACTACAATGTCCGATTGGTTAGCCATCAACAGTTTGTCCATCTGTATCTTGAAGTCTCACAGGATGTTAGATTGGTCATTCTCAACCACCCTAGGGAGGATATTGACCTCGGGACTTCAAGGCCATGCTCGGCACAGATGTTGCTGTATACAATGCCAGCCACTTCTTTATGGTGTTCTATTTTTGCCCTGCCTGTTAGCATCTCGCTCACTGCTGTTATGTGCTGGACTGTCTCAGGGGCATCTTTGCACTGTCTGTATCTGGGGTCTTGCCTGTGGTAGATCCCAGCCTCTGTTGATCTGGTGCATAGGGCTTGTTCATGTGCTGCCATGATTGTTCTCTATGCTGTCAGCTTTCAGCTTTGTCCAGCCATTGATAGGATTTCAGGATATCAGCAACTTGCCATTGGTACTAGGAATGTGCGCACCTTGTTGACTAAATGACTAATCGTGTCTGTCAATAGTTGGTACCACATTGTGGCATTGTTGCAAAGCAACGATCCCAGTATATGTTATTGTCGTCTGCCATTTTGTTTGTTATTTATGATTGTTGCTTTCCAGTAAGTTTAGAGTGAGACAGGCAGAAAATCTCGGCTAAAATTTTTCTCTTTAACCTGCTGCTGTGACCACAGTTTTCACCTTACAGCAATCATTTTAGCCTCAAGATATAGCTACATGTGTCTTCTTTTCAACGAGTGCTTCCTCAAAGTCCAGAGATGTATAACTTTTGAACTGGAGCCATTTGTTTCAGTGGAATGCCATCCTCTGCTCCCATTTACTCCCTGTTTAATTTTTGCAACCAGTTTTGGAAAGAAAGAAAAAGACATCAGTTTTTAATTCGCTCTCCTGACCTCAGTTCAACATAGAGCTATGTGCTGTATGGAATGTTAGTGACAGTAAAAGAACACTGTGCCTCTTTGTTAGATACACTTTTGTTCACTCTACAGCAACAAGCTATTTTGTACTACAGGGTGCAACGCTGCTCTCACAGACTGACAGAGAGAAAAGTGGGGCTTTTCTGATATCATGCCTCCCTCATTTGAGTTTCATTTATGGATTGGTTCGTCTGTATCTCACCATAGTGTGGCTCTTGATGTTTGTGGCACACTCACAACTGACTCATTGGGTACATGCAAGCTTGAATTTTTATGTGTTGCGGGTTGGTTTAGTGGGTTGGTTCTTGTATTTCAGTCTTTTGGAAGCTGCAGTTGTCAGTTTGACTACAGATCAGCACACGTTTTTCGCAATGCTGTCTTTCTCTTTCTCAGTAAGAACTTACAGTATATTTAAAAGAGACACACATAAATTTGACAATGTCCACCACTTTATTGGGCTTACCTGTTTTTGCTCTACACAAACTAGCTATTTATCTACAGCGTTTTGCTCCCATTGACAGCAAGCCACAGCCAGTCTGCAAGTAGCAACAATCCCACTGCAGTCTCTCCAGAAATGGAAAATTCTAGTTATTATTCTCTTTAGTCCCACACCGTTTGACATAGAGACAACGTTCATACCTCAAAGCAAGCAGTTCGTTTGTGCGCTGCATGCTTCTGTTCAGATTTCTGAAATTATGTACAGATTTTCTTCAGTTTGACACTTTTTCTGTTAAAAGAGTGACATTGACTTTGAATGGAGAGACTGGTGTCTCTGTCCTCTGCTTTAGTGGAGTAGTTGTAAAGTTACTGCTCACTTCTTTCTCCTTTATATGCTGAAGGTTTAGAGTCCTGTTGTGGCATGCTTATACCACTGCATCCGATGCTTTCCATTGCGCTTGGTGTGGTCAGGCTTGGATGCAAGTGCTCAACCATATAAACCAAACCCTCTGTTCCTGAGCTAATGTGAAGGCCACGTGAAGTTTGGAGGTCTTTGCCGATTGAATCTTGGACTCTTGGAGTTGTTGTATGGGTGGCATTCTATCACAGTAATTCAAAGAGCTCCCGAGAGGTCAGTGTGGGGATACAACCCCAGGGTTGGTGAGAATAACGAAGCTAAAATCCTGTGGGATTTTCAGATACAGACAGCTGCTGATGGAAAACCAACTGGACAATGGTGAAAAACCAGAGGAAAGTGCCTGTAGTGCTAGATGTAGCTAAGGAATGACATCCGCGATCTCTTTCCAGAATGCGTAGTACTAGGAACAGCAAAGATACTGTGCAGAACTCTCACTAGCAAATGCATTAATTTTCTAAACATGTTATTTATTGAATTTTTTTCATTTAATATATCTTAATGATCCAGTAAATAACTCATAACTGCAATAATTCACCTTTATAGAATTAATTGTGTGACATTATTTAATGTTCCTGATACCCAGTCATGAATTAATTAGCTAACTACTAACAGGAGAGATCAGAGAGGTGGAAGGCACACCCTTTGACCTCAGAGAACCAGTTCTTATTGGCCCTCGTCTGAAGGAACTTAAAGGCCCAGGGTTTGACCACAACTTCTGTTTGTCATCACCCAGAGATCCATGGACTGAGAAACACGCTGCCAGGTTTGATACAGAAGTCATTTTCTAAAACATAGACACATGTAACATCCACTGAAGTTAAGGAGAAGAAATAAGTCTTACCTTATTTGTTTATTTATTTATTTATTTACTTTAAAGAGTCTGTCACCCAGCAAGTGGGCGTGTCTTAGAGGTTTCTACTAACCAGCCAGGTGTCCAGTTCTACACTGCCAACTTCCTGGATGGGTCTATTGCAGGAAAGGGTGGTTGTAGGTACAGGAAGCACAGCTCCTTCTGTCTAGAGACGCAGAACTGGCCTGATGCTGTTAACCAGGTATGATGTAGCTGTTTGTAGATTCAACTTAATTTTTAAAGAAATCATTTTTCAAGGGTGGCTTATGAAAAAGCACTGCCACTATATCTTTTTGTGTGTGTACATATTGACTGTATCAGTCAAATAGACAGAAAACAGATCTGTGCTTTTGTTTTCACTAAGTGTGAACAACTATAGAAGTCTTTAGTTCATCAGGAGCTGGAAGGAAACCTCACAAATAGTACAGCCCATACAGGGTGCAGAAAGCCATTTATTCCGTAGACTTAGAAGACAAGGTAATCTATCAGCAGCCTTTGGTCAAGTTCACTCTCTGGTCCATGATCTTGTTAAGCTGACATGGATAGGCATGTAACATATCATTCACCTTAATCTACAGAGCTCTCTAGAGACTCATCTGTCTGAGACTCTTTGATTACTCCCATCTTCAGAATTTTTTTAATTCCTTCACTCCTACTTTTCATTGACTTCTAAACGCTTGAAAGTCCATGCAACTCCCTCTGCAGAAATGTTGTGAAGGTGCATTACTTTGGGATATTGATAATGATAACATTAGCCCTGTGCACTACAGTTATATGGCTCAGTGAGGTTTGTACCCATACGGACAAAGAGCACCTCCATTAATGACAGAAGGTGCACAGACTCTTAAAATGGCTGTCTAAAAAAACAAAGCAAAAGGGAGAAAAAAAAGGTGGAATTCAAGGTGGGCAGCTCGGATCCCTTGAATACTCGATCAGTTTGTTCATGATCTGGTCCATAGTTTTATCATATACCACCTAATCAGCAATTTGGTATAATGACCTGCCTGGAAATTAATTTCCTGCTTTTTTTTTTCACCAACAACTGAGTAATTTCTGATTGTAATTTCATGATTTATTTATTCCGTAAGTCTGTCACTAATCAATAAGAAATATGCTTATGTCTACATGGTGACCTTTTTTTAAAATTTTTTTTTATTACTTGGTCAAGTGAAGACAGCTGCCACAAGACTGTGGAAAGTATTCTTTGGGATGTGTTATAGGAAATTGCAGAGCCTCCTGTCACACCACCGATTCCCCCTTGCTATCTCTCATGGTGCGACTGAGCACATCTCTGATGGCTATGGTTGCACTTCTACACATTGCCCCACCAGTCCGTCAAACCCTGGCCAATCTATACCCAAAATCAAACAGTATGCAAACACTCATTAACTGCTTACTGAACAGCAGTGAAAACAAGTTTTCTCGTTATTGTTTGGTTGTATTAAACTGACTAATGAGAATTAAAATACACTAAGAGTGATCTTCAGTTCAAATTGGTTGAAGACTAGTGTCTGACAGTTATTATAGAATAAGCATGCCTGACATCTGCTTCTACTTTAGGTTTTAAACATCAAACGTAATTATTTTTCACCTCCTATTTCCAGAGTGTCATTCTGACAGATGCACATCTGTGTTTCATGTAAAAAATCGAAAACTGGTGAAAATGTGCGTTTTGTGTGTGTGTGTGTGTGTGTGTGTGTGTGTGTGTGCGTGCGTGCGCGCGTGTGTGTGCGTGCGTGCGCGCGCGTGTGTGTGTGTGTGTGTGTGTGTGTGCTGTGTTGGTGGTATTCATCTTTCCGGAGAATTTTCCAGGCATTTGCTTGTGGTTTGAAATTTGTTTCCTTTTGGCATCCATCATCACATGAGCACTTACTCCTTTCAACCTGCTTACCTGCTGTTTATAGACTTCAGTTCAGCGTTCAATACAATCCTCCCCTCACAACTCATCAGGAAACTGACAGACCTAGGCATCAGTTCCCTCATGTGTAAATGGTTACTGGACTTCCT
>VUQG01000563.1:0-15692 GCA_015106755.1 Etia nguti
TTGGATCTCTCTGTGAAATGGTAAATGGTAAATGGACTGGTTCTTATATAGCGCTTTTCTACTCTCACTGAGCACTCAAAGCGCTTCATACAACTTGTGCATTCACCCAATCATACCCATTCACACAAGCACTATTATCTAAGGTTTTTAGTGCTTCTATCTAACATTCACTCGCATTCACACTCCGATGGATGCATCGGAGGGCAACATGGGGTTAGTATCTTGCCCAAGGATATTTGGCATGTAGACTGGAGGAGCCTGGGATCGAACCACCAACCTTCGGGTGAGTAGGTGACCCGCCTACCACCTGAGCTACAGCCACATAGTCTGGAGCATTCCTGTAGATGATAACACAAACCCACAAACTTCCTAGTAGTGGATGTCTCAGCAAATTTACCCCAAGGTTAGACCATGCAAAGCTCAGAAAACCTGCAAAAACCTAAGTTCTCTAAAAAGAACTTGGCAGCATGGCTTAGGTTTGCAAAGCTGCATCTGAACCAAGTGCAAGAGGTTTGGAACAATGTCCTTTGGATAGGCAAGACCAAAGTGGAGATCTTGGTACTGATATGCTGTGTGTGGTTATCACCAAACATGGTGTGGTGCATTATGGCAAAATGCCTCATACCAGCTTTCAAGCATGGTGGTAGCGGGGTGATGATTTGAGTTTGTTGTGGCAGGACCTTAAGAAAACTGTACATACACAAATGCCTGCAAACAACAAAAATCAATCAAATCAATCAAATGAAGACACACAAGAAGAATGGGTCAAGATTCCTTCACAACTATGTGAGAATGAGAAATTCAGAGAGAAACTCACTTCAATTTATTGCTGCTAAAAGTGAATCGGTAAGCTATTGAATTACAGAATGGACTTAGTCCACAGCCCTGTGAACAAACAGGAGTGTGGGCAGAACTTAAAATGCATATCCTGTCATTTGGATGTGTAGAATGGTATCAGTTGAACCATCAGCCGATGTAGCCTGCCACTGATATCAGCTGATCTGACATGAACTTGACATCACTGTGTTCAGTTTGTGGGAAAAAGTCTGTGATGAAAACTTTTATAAAAGCAGGAAGCATGAATTTGCCATTGATGGTGTCACGATTTAGACTGTGCATTGCAAAGTAGAGTAAGTTCTGATTTTTAAAGTAAAAATATTGTATATTCTGTTCAATACTGCTACAGTGTTGGACAAAACAAAGCCAGATTTTAAAATGATGAAATCAACATATGTACAACTAAGCCCTGTGAGCGGAAAGCTCTGGATTTTTAGATTTTCATTGATGGAAAACAGCAGTATTTCAGTTTGGTTTGAGTGGAATGTTTTGGATTTTTGCTGTATTTGCATGCAGCCTCAGGTTGTTGGAATTCTGTGTATTTACTGTCAGAACATTTACAAGGAGCATTGCATCTATATGGAGAAGGAAATCCAGTGACAACAGATCTGATGTCCGCGTTCTACCTCAATAATAGTTCTAAATGTTTTCCACATATAAAAGCATTTTGGAAATGAGTTTGGTCTGATGTAGTCAGGTTCCCGTAAAGTGCTTTAAATCGCCTCATCTGTATCACGCAGAGCCGTGGGAGGAGGGCTAGTGGTTGGGATGGTAGATATGTGGATGAAGGGTGGGGGTGTGCAGGGTGGCTGCAAATGGTTGGGAGGGGGTACTCATCCTATTCTTATCTGCAGTGTCGCCCAATCGATAACTAGGACATCTAGATAAGGCCTCGAAAGCCTTGTGCACACACAGTTATCCCCTGAACCACTGAAGGACACACACACGCAAACACACACACGCAACTTCATAGATGCCGAAGACCCACACACAGTAAAACACACAGCTTGAGCACACTGTTTGCACACATACACATGCTTAAATGTAAATTCACACTCCCCTCTCTGCTCTATCCCGCAATCTGTTGCCTCCTAAATCACCCTCCCAGCACTCCGCAGGTCTAGATACACATTTCTGATAGAACTCGGAGTACTGACTGCCACAACCTCCCTCCCATCCTGCCCATCACTTTGCCACGAAATTTGTCGCTAAGCTGTGGCATTTTTACGCTCGATCGGTCAGCGACTATTTCCTCTGGTGGAAGGCACATCTGCTTTCTCCATCCGTTCTCCAACCGTTAGGGTCCCAGAAGGCAGTGTTAAATTAGGGAACACTGCAGCTTTATGTAGTGTTATGAACCAGCTATAATCTGTCTCTGACATGACCTGGAGACCCCATAGAGAAACAAAGAAGGGAGCGGGTGGAGGCTGTAAACGGATGTGTGTCTTTTTGTTTCTGCTTGCAGGCAGGAGAATATTGCCTATATTCCACTCGCATACTGTACGTTGGACTGACTTGACATTTTTAATCTCATTTTGATGGTGCTAAGGCCACATCTCACAGGAGTTCTTTTTGATCTTATTCTGAAATTCAGAGCAGCCCTTACTCTTTCTCTTTACCACTTCCTTTTTGCTTTTAGCACTCCTCCCTTCTTTCTTTAAATTATCAGTGCAGCTTGTGTGCGAGTGTGTAGATGTGTGTGTGCGTGTGTGTGTGCAGCTGGATGACTGGCCAAGGTCTTTGAACACTAAGACCTGGATGAAGGATTGAAAGGCCCCTTGAAGCCCCTTCAGCCAGCGCTGACACCCTCCGGGGGCAGAGGAGCTAGGGAAGGGAGATCAAAACCAGAGAGAAGAGGCCAAGAGGTCGATGTGAAGCAAAAGATCCGGGGAGTATCTACAGTCCAAGGAAGTATCTGTGGTCTCTGCAGAATTTCTAGAAGGGTCAGCTCAGTGAGCAAAAAAGGCATCAAAACTGGGAAGAGTGTGCTGCTGTGAAATGTCGGCTTCTCCAGCAGAAGAACGGGTTGAAACATCGCCCTGAGGGGCTATGCCAGGCCCAATGGCATGCGATCCCTGTGATGGTGCGGCGTAGATATCACACTTGAAAAGTCAGACGCCCGTTGAATTCCTGAATTCTGAACTTTGGATCGCCAGTAAAAAACCAGCTTCATGATGGTTCATTCGCGCTTAAAAGTCCTGATGAGCGCTCACCCATATTTTGCTCCCGGGGTTCGTTAAAGTCTGTCATGGTCTCTATGAAAGGAGCAACAATGAGGTGAAGTAGAGATGAAGCAATTTTCGGTCCCTCTCATTTCTCTTTGTCTCCTCTTAAAGCATCTTGTTAAAGCACAAACTGTTTCAAAGCCTCTTTCAATTGCCTCCCACTCGCTACTTTACAATTCAACGAGGAACAATTAAACAAGTGAGTAGCCCCAGCCATGACACTAAACAATGAAGTACTGTGATGGCAATCAATAACAAGTCTGCAATTCACCTCTCAAGGTCGGTGAACTCGGCCGCTCACTACATAGGCTCATGGTCATCAACTGCTGGTCCGAATGAATCCTGGGCTGAATCCTCTGGTAATAATCTTTAATTCCTATCCACAATTAGCCTCCCTTCTTCCTATCCATCACAGGCCAAAAAAAGGCACCTGGGGCAAACAAGAATAAAAAACAAAAAAGAAGTCAAAAGAGCATTTCTCATTTAATTATTCATCCATTATTTCAGTAAACAGACGTACAGCTGGATGAATATTTTGGCTGTAATCAGCTGGACTCTCTTAGAATCTTTGGATTTTGCTCATATGCCTTTTTTCCCCCTCTCTCCTAACCTTCATCAGTCCAGTGTAGAGCAGCTGAAGACACATATGGGCATTGATTTTTGCCCAGAGCCATGTGGGCTGAACTCAAAGCGAGCTTGTCAGAAGAGTCGGCGAGAGGGGAGAGCGAGGGAGAGAGAAAGAAAGTACGAACGAAAGACAGGAGGGAGGACAGAAATCTCCCCAAACAAGCATCTGACGAAAAACAAGGTGCAGGCCTGACCGCCTGACCCTCACTACTTTGGACACCAGAAAAAGAGAGGGAAAAGAAATAAGAGTGAAACAACAGGAAGAAGGCAAAAATAACAAAAGAGAGCTGCTTTCATTTCCCTAATTTGTGCTCGCCTTTTCTACATTTTCAACAAAGAAACTAATGCCCACTTCGAGTGTGTCCGTTGGGCCACAATCTGTCGGCATGCTTTGATGTGCTCATTGCAGGCTCCTCTGAAGTCCTGTACGCCGAGTTCCTCTAACAAAGGGAATAAAATAGGAGGATAAAGAAAGAGGAGAGTGAAGAGAGAGGCCTGTTTTGTATTTGGCAAGGCACTGCTTGTATTCCTAGCGGACATTCTGCCTTCAGCTCTTATTCCTCTTGCTCTCATTCCCCGTCTTCCTCCTCTCCAGCACTGGTCCTTGTTGGAAGGTAAAGACTTGGAGAAAGTTAATGATCAAACAGGTAAATCTCATTTTCGTTTGATGTTTATTTATGTCTTTTCTCCATCCCTGCAGCATTCTACCTGAGACCCCACACGGGTTTGTTCTTTTCTCCTGTTTTAAGTGCCAAAATGTTCCTCAGTCAAACTCCCAAACAGGTGTGCATACTGATACAACAGAAACTAACTGTAAATTATGTCAAGGACAAAACAGTTCCTCAAAAAAAACCCCTTTAAAAACACATTAACAGATGTTTTGGCCGCTTGGCGGCAGTACAGAAATTCATATAGCCTACACAACACTAAGATATTTTAGAAATACATGCAACAAAGTTTTATGCCAACACTTACATACTCAGACAACTGTGTTATTTGTGCTTGTGGCCACCTGCCAAATGTAGGTCAGGTATGCAAGGTCTTCTTCTCAGCTAATAGCGCCACTATTTTCATCAACTACTTGTTACTAATGGCAGATAGCACATACTTGTACTATCAGAGCTATTGCACTGAAACAGTGCTGAAACAGTAACACCAGTAGAGGACTCCCTGTGTGGGGCACCAGGTCATTTACCCGCGGACCTGAGGTCCATTTTGACATGTCGTGAACAGTAAATGTAAGCACAAGCGACACAAAAATCCAGTTTGTTGTGTGAGTTGATGAAACTTTCAGATTCCACACACAAAGCGCTCCTCTCATGTTCTTGACCACAGTGTTTGTATGGACTCAAAGTCAGTTGCTATTGCTATTCCCCTTCAAACCCTTGAATTTAAGGTAGTTCAGCACCATTCAACTCAGATTGACACTAAATAACGCTGATGCTATTTTCAAATGTGTTACCATATAGACTTCCTAAGATTAAAAAGTTATAATGACCACAATATATAATTATAGAACATTTTAAAACAAGCTGAAAACCTTTTTCCGAAACTGAAACTTAAGTTTGTTTTTCAGAAATAAATGTTTATGTCTGCAACTTTTTTTTAAAACTTTTTTTTTTAAACCTTTCTGGTTATCTGCTGTTTATGATTTTCCTAAAGCAATTGGATATTACATACTTGTGTCTTTTACATTTTATTACTGGCTATGGAAATAATGGACATCACTGTTTTCTGTATGCAGCTACTGAATGGCCATTTGACCCCTGATTGGTTTCATGTATAAATCTTTTGGGCTGCTTTCACTCATCTGTGTACACACATGGTGACTTTTGTAAATAAATCCAGTTAAAATTTGGTGTTGTCAGCCTTTAATCATTGAAAGAGTTGTGCTGTTTTCTTCGTCACTGCAAATTTTAAAGTTATTTAAAGTTATTTATGTCAGTGAGAAATATAAGTTTCCATTTCTTAAAACTTGCAAACCTTCTTGTCAATGCATGATTAATAAGTCAGATTGAAGGTGAACATTCATTACAGGGTCTTGAAAACACTAGCCATGAAAAAAAAAATTTTTTATTTCTTTTTTTTTTTTAGAGCCTTCAAACAACATCTGATTGGATCTCCTGATGAAATAGAAAGTCGCAGTCCAGTTTTCTGTCACCAGCATTCAAACTGAATCTGTTGAGAAAGACTGTGATTTTGGATTAAAAGTTGTATTTGTTTCATTTATGCCCTAAAGTAAACTGGTGATGCTCATGCCTGTGTGCATGCTACAGCCACATAGGATATGTGTACATAGATGTGCTCCACACGTGCACACTCGAAAACACAACAGTAACCTCATGTCATCAAGTAAAAGAGTTGCATTTCCTTGGATGTAATGAAAAAAAAAAAGACTTATTGAGAGCAGGGTGGACATGGATCAAGTGTCCAATTTTCTATTACTTTGGACAACATTTTATCTCAGATTTTAGAATGAGTGTCTTGAGGTCATCAATAGACTGAATATGAATGAATACTCATATTAAAGATGGCACAAGTTTCAAACAGTAAGATTAGAATATGTGGATGTAGTCCCTATAAAACTAGAATTCAGTTTTTCAACTGCTCTAACTGTCTATCCTCAAATCAACAATACGCATCAAGGTACAAATGCTAAAGAGGCAATTGTGGAACAGCAGTTAGAGCAGGGCATTTTCTAAATGCAAGACTGGCAGTTCAGCTAAACGTCCTTCAGTGTATATGCCTAAATGTCCCTAGGCAAAATACTGAAACCTGAATTACCAGGAATCATCCATCAATATTGCGTGAGAGAAACAAGCATAGAAAAGGCTCTGTATAAATGTGCGTTTGCATGAGACAATTAGATTAATTTCAGTTTCATTTATATTGTGCCAAATTATAACAACAGTCACCTCAAGGCACTTTAAGAAAGCAGTCCTACATTTGTGTTTAATAGGCGCAAATCCTGTTAAAAATGACTCAAAGATTCCTGACAGTGTTACTATAATGCCATCCAGAGAAATTACCTGTTTAGACAACATGTTTCTAAGATTTTTAAGTTTGAGTACTATAACCGCAGTTTTACCGAATAGAAGCAGGAAATTTGAGGTTATTTGAGGTTATCCAAATGTCTTTAAGAAATTCCTGCAGTTTAATTCACTGGTGTGTGTCATTTGGCTTCATGGATAGATAAAGCTGGGTATCATCTGCATAGCAATGAAAATGTGTGCTATCCCTTCTAATAATACTATTTAAGAAAGGCATGATTAATGTAAATAGAATTGGTCTTAAACCATAACCCTGAAGAACTCCATAATTAACCTTAATGTGTAAAGACTACCCACTTACTTAAGGTCAATAATAATGCCATAAGACAAAGTGGCTGGTGGTGTAAAAGCACTTTGCTAAGTAAGAGGAGAAAGAGTTACAAAAACACACATAAACAGCAGCCCATTTACCTTTTACCAAAATGCACCTTGTGCACTATCATAAGATGAAGATGGCATTATGTGACACAGTAGCCTGAAACCCATCTCGTGCCCAGTCCCACTAACACCCTGTTGTTCAAACTCTCTGCTTGCAAGGTGCAGCATTCAGCAAAAGAGTAGCCTAATGGGAGAGGAGCTTGCTTCAGACAGAAAATTTACTGAGGAGACTGCAGCACAGTCCAGTATGATTTTGAATAATATTTTAATCATGCAAAGCCAGTCTAATAGAATACAAGAATTAAAAAATATGAAGCTGGAAATTAGCGTAATAGGTCCCCTTTAACAATCTCTTTAGAGTTTCTTCAGTGATCTGCTAGTGCTAAACTTTCTTACTTTCTTACTATTACTAAAATAATCTTTAAGACAACACTTGTTTAGAACCACATAAATATGTGGAAACTGCTCGCTGTTGAAATGGTACACTGCAGGTCCACTTCTACACAGCTAGATTTCTGTTGTCTGAAATCAATCACCGCCCTCCATCTGAGAGAGAGAGACACACACACATCCCTTCTTTCACATCAAAGGTGTGTCTGTGTTTTCTGTGTTGTATAAGCCTGTTCTTATTCTGTACACTTGACCTTCTGGCACCAAGGCCCAGTTATGGCTGAGAGAGACAACAAACAAAGAGCAATCTCTATCTCCCAGATCATTACGCAACCGACGCCGGGGAAGGCACGGTACAGAAATAGCCAAAGGGCAAGGTGGACGGCCCATCGTCAGGGCTCATCTTTCACACAGCCTGTACACCTGCATGCTGACACGCTCACATGCACAAACACACACATGCACACACACTGATCTATGCTTACAAGTCCCCAGAGAGACATACATTTACAATACTCAAATGCGCATACAGTAGCCGTTGACGTGTGTGAAAACTTCATGAACGAGTTTGAACTTGCATGAAAGGGTACGGACAGAGAAAAGCCTACAACCCTCCAGGCTTATGAAAACCTTTCAAATTACATTGGATAAGCTCAAAATTACATGGAAGTTGAGCTGTGAACAGAGTCACTTCTGTTTGTTCTAAAAAGATGACCTTTTGGAGATACAAGGCTTGCTTCAGGAACCAGTGAAATGAAGTTTTACACACAAATACCTGCGTGTCCAGAGTGACTCCACCTTAGCCAAGTAGCCATGCCAGATGGGCAAACGAGCATGCAGTAATACTATTTAATATCCTGGTGTGAAAAAAAGTATTAAAAGAGCAATCCAATTGATTTTGTATCTTGTCACTACAAGTTTCTTTGCTTTTCAATCCACAAACAACACTCTCATTTTCTACCGTAGCCTTTGTGTGCATTGTAATGCTGTAAAATTACATGTGGGAAGAGGTTAAACCTCCACCAACACTTCAAGCATGAAGAACAACTTTACTCTTAGACTGATACACTGCAACATTATTACAATACCTTACACAAACAACATTTCAAATAGAATATGTGTAGAGTAGCAAAAATACAAAACAAACAATCACCTATATCAGTGTACTGTACATTTCCTATCTCCCTCCACTCACCCAAAACTGGTCATAGCAGATGACTACTCCTCCCTTAGCATGGTTCTGCCAGCGGTTTCTTCCTGTTAAAAAGAAGTTTTTCCTTCCCACTGTCACAAAGTGCTTGCTCATAGGGGGTCAGCTGATTGTTGGTGTTTTCTTGCTATAATTGTAGGGTTTTTACCTCACAGTATAAAGGGCCTTAAGGCAACTGTTGTTATGATTTTGCACTATATGAATAAAATTTAATGTAAATAAACTGAATAAAACAAACCGCACCAAGACCCTTTGGAGGAGGTGGTCTCAGTATGGTTCCAAACAAACTCCAGAGCAGTTTTTTTATGGTGTGAAAGTGATCTGACTCCGATCTGAATCAAGCACCAGGCATACATTACAAGTCTGAGCTAAAGCCTTAGCCACGTATGCTTCGTGTTCGCAATATGGGAATTTATTACAGATGTGCAAAGGTCTTTCTAGCAACTTGGCTATTCTAGCAACTAGGAATGAATGTAAATTCTCCATTTTCTCACACAGCACCTTCTTCCTGTATTTACTTACTTTTACTACGTATTGACTTTTAGTTACTCCCAGCCTAGACACATCTGGCCAGTCAGCGGGATGAACATTCTCACATGGTTTGTAATGATTTTTTTTTAAGACGTTCAACTTGATATTAAATAGTAGTTTGGCCAGACAACACATGTCCATATGTCCAGACTCAGAAAACCCCTGCTATGAGTTTAGCAAGGGACCATTTTACATGTCCTCAAACATAGATGCTGCAGCAAGACCTGGAGAAGGAACTCAGTAGTGGAAGATCTTTGCTATCCAAGTTTTGATTACCGAAAGCATACAATGGGGATGGAGGCAGGGATATAGTCAGGCAGAGAAAGGAATACTTTGGGACTCTTCTCAATACCTCTGTTGCGCCTTTGTTAGAGGAAGTGTCTAGGAGAAAGCGAAAAGACTGGCCTGTTGCATGTCACTGACAGTTCACCAACAGCTTAATAGTTTTGTGTTTTAGATGTCCTGATCTGAGCGTGCAGGGTCTCAGGAGGTTAGGATACCAATTGTTCCTTACTGTGTAATAAATGTAATACAAGAAAAAAGCACACTTGAATCTTAAATATATTGTCTTTGTTGGGGGCACATACTTGTTAAATCAATTTGTACTGCTGAATATTTCTGCCTTTTCAGTCCAATGAACAAAAAACGTCAAAGATTTTAATGCCTTTTAGTGAACAAAAGAGACTGCACTTTAACTCAGTTCAGCAAATTTAAAGCAGGAAATCCTCAACAATAAGTGTCTTTCTTCATACGCTACTTTGAAAGGATTTAAGTATCAAAGGTAGTATTACAAAGTCATGCCAACTGTTAAATTATACTGGCATCTCCAACTTTGTGTATTTTCATTGTCGCATCAGAGACAATATAAAAGGTAGGTATGACACTCAAGTCCTGAATAGAAATAGACATAAGCCAAACCAGGAAACGCATATGTGAGTTGTGTTGCTATAATTATGTATGCATGCAATAGAAGTTCACAACAGTTCTTTTTAATGGCAGGCATATCTACTTGTTATAGTAGTAAAGACAAAAATATAAGCTTTATATTAAATAAATTAAGTGCTGTTTAAAGTTTTTTTATACTGCATCCATAGCTTGAAGTATAATTGTCTTTTAAGAGCTGTTTTAGGGTGAAAAGACTGAACTTTTTAAGAGGTTTTAGTAGATTTGACCAATGATTTCACACACACAGTTGTTTTGAATGTTGAAATCTCTTAACACAATGATTGTAGCACATGTGTGTGTGTGTGTATATATGTCTAACTATGGTACAGCAGTGTTCATTAATGTAGATTGTTAAAAAAAAACAAAACAACAACAACCCCAAAACCAACTACATTTTTAAAAAACATTAACAAAATAATTCCCAGTCTTTTAATTTTCATAAAAATAATTATGTCCATTTCATAATCCCACTACAAATCAATGTTACGCTCTCCTTTTGCATTTCTTTCACATGCTCCACGTATGCCACCTGTATGTAACTTCATGGCCATAGAATTTTATTAGAGTCATCACTAAATATGGAATGAAGACTTGGAAAAAGCACCACAGGCCTGGTAAGATTAATGACCTTTCCTCTTTTATTTAAATAGGGGTTTCAAAGTGATGGTAAGATTTGCTTGTAGGATGACTAGAAGGTTTTGCTTTCCTGACCTTATTAGCAGATCTCTGATCAGTTGCTTTGGTTCAGTGTTATCAGAAATAAAAGAAATGAGGCCAGGGCCAAGTAAATAAGACCAAATGGCAGAGAGTCGGGGCTTTACTTCACAGACATCAGCCAGCAACACCATTCTGTTAGGGTTATTCATTTGTTTATTAGGCTGTGTTCATGGCTGGCCAGTAACCAACCATCAAAGGCTTTGCCCCAATACTACAGAGCCATCACTAAAATAAAGCAGTGTCTTATTTCTCCCTCTCTCTCATACTGCCATCTCTCATTCATCCCCTTAGGGTTTCTCTATAAAATTAAAATAAAGTGAATGAAGTTCCCCCTTTGAAGAATGGACAGATATAGAAAAAGGGCTAAAACGACAGAATGGGAAAGAGACAAGGGGGAGGAGTGAGCAGTTGGGGGCCTTGTGAGAAAAGGGTGAGCAAGGGGCAGAAAGTGTGTATGTGAGAGAGAAAGAAAGATTTGAGGGGCTGGGGGGCAAGCAATGGGAGTGCAATTAAAAGTGCACACACCGGCAAAAATCTGGGTGCTTTCAAGGCAGAGTAGCCGCAGACCTCTTCGGGGAACTCATCACACTAAGGCTGTGTGTTTGAAGATGTGGTGGGCTCTGCTAACTGTCGGTTTATAAAAGTCCAGGAGGTACTGCAGCCCTCTATTAGGCCTCTCTCAGCCCCCTACATTCTTTATTTTTCCTTTCATTCTTCTTTGCTCGACTTATTACATACAATTTGAAGCAATGGCCAAGTGTCGAGAGTACTGGGTCAATTAAGACCACGTTTGGATTGATCTTGGACCTCTTTATGACTATGTAGGGTGACAGGAAGAGCAAGGAGCCCTGCAACAGATGTTAACACTCTGACAGAACCCTGATCCCAAAAGTATTATGGAGTAAGTCTGGCATTACACGATGACAGAGAAGAGACAGCATAAAACCACAGTAGTGAGCTACAATATCTACAGTGGGATTATATCAATCTGTGCACATTCAAAATCAAAAGGCCAAGTTTCTTTTGTTTCTTTTGTATCAGCTGTCAGGTGTCCTAACCCAGGCAGCTAGAGTCGATGTGCATCTGCTAGGCCTCATCCACTATTTCAAGTCATCAAATGGGACAATGGCACAGAGTAATACTCATTAGGGGTACCGTGATTTTTCCAAGAGGGGGGAAAAAAGATATTTGAATCTGACTTCTCACTTACTCCTAAATCACGATATGTCTGAAGTGTAAATCTACTGTTAAATTCAAACAGTAGATGTTTGAACTGTTGGTTGAACATATATTCATATAGTTTAATTTCTATCGTTGGACATAATGGTGCTCGGCCCTAATGATTTTTCCCAACAGTATTATTTAAGTTAGTTTTTCCAGGTTTCCAAATTTTTCCAAGGTCCTTGAGCAAACTCCTTCCTCAAACGGCGCCACATTAGCTAGTTGAGACTTTATGCTAGCCAAAAAAGAGAGAGCTGGTTTCCCCAGTGTTGGATAGTTGGAGAGTGTTGGTGAGTATAAGCAGACTTGATTACTTGTTTTCCTGCCTATAAGCACATCTGTGTTTTCATTTTCTGTCACAAAGCTGTCGGACACAGAGGACTACTTATGGCAGTGTGTGTGTGTGTGCGTGCTCCTTGCAGTATCTATGAGCCATTATCTCCTTTCCTCACCTTGCGGAGGCCATAATAGCCAGTGATGGATCGCAGAGCTGACGTGTCTAATTGCATTCCTTTCTACTCTGTTCTGTAATGACAGCTGTTTTAAGGGCAAACTGTACCCACTGTGACTGTCAAACACTGTACAGCATTCAAGACACACATTTTAGAAGACACATTATTTCTCTGTGTGTGCATGTAATGCAATATCTCCATGTTGTAAAAAGCTAAAAGTTGAATAATGAATAATTTATGCAAAGCACCTTACAGTTGTATAATGATGGCTTCGGACTACATAACAGGTTCGGATTAGGTGATTATAAAGTCAAAATCCTGTCTTTTCATTACTGAGGGACGTGACCGACTACATGTTGCTGCCTGATCGATCATGCTTGCTGTCTTTCACAGCCTTTGCTGTCCCATCAGGAAAAAGGCAGAAGAACTACTGCAATTACACAAAGAGAAACTGGTGATGTGAAGCACCTCTGAACTGGTGACCATTTTGCTTTGTTAGGTCTCCTGCTGGCAACCATTGCAATGTTGAATAGACTGACCTGCGGTCAGGATACAGTACCTAATCTAACTTTTGAGTCAGGACTGGACCAATGACTGATCCAAAAACTGGACTGCTGCATCCCTACCATCATTTATGAAACATGAGGCCTTTACATGCATTCACACACCAGATTTCTAAAATCCATGCGATTATGTCATGCGCTAAAAATATTTTTTGGACTTACCTATTAAACAGCTGTTCGCACAGACTGTGTAATCTGCAGCTTTTATATTTTCCAACCAACCTCAATTTTCAAAATTCTTAAGATGAATGTAGAATAAGATGGAAATATTAAAACAGTACTATTGTAGCATCTATTTTGGCATCTGTGCAATGTCCTATTGTTCAAAGCAACAAGTAGTGCAGTACATGGAAGTAACTCAGTACATTAAGACATATAGACAAAGGTTAAGATGAGCCGCTTCAGTTCAAATGGAGTATCTGGAAAAAGGGGCTTTAAATTAGAATTTGAATGTTTTATGGTTGTTGGCGCTACATACATAAATACATACATAGTCAGAAACCTCAAGGCCACCAACAAGGCCATTGTTCTCAAATGGCCTCCACAGTCACTAGATCTGAATCCAGCAGAGCGCTTTCTTGTGTGTGAGATTCACATCTGCAGTTAACAAATCAGCAGCATCTATGTGATCTTGTCATGTTAATATGGACCAAAATCTCTGAGGAATATTTCCGGCATCTTGTTGAATCTATGCCACGAAGAATCAAAACAGTTCTGAAGCAAGGCATACCTAATAAAGTAGCTGCTGGGTGTAGTATTTTGCAAGAAAGTAGGAAATAATGCGCAAAGGGAAGTACAGGAAGGGGAAAGGGGTGAAAGTAATTAAGGTAAATAACAGGAGTGTTTTGGGAGGACAGAGAGTAAAAATTGATCTATAAAAATAGAGGGAAAAGAAGAGTAAGACAGAGGCAGGAACAGAGAGGAGAAATAAATGGTCGGTGTAGAAGGAGTTGGAAAAGTGGGACAGGGGGAATACAGAAGAGAGGGAGGAAACAGACGGGAAAAAACGACAGCAGAAGACAGAAGATGAACGGGAAAGAGAAAACAGAGGGTACAAGAGGAGAGCTGGTGTTTCTTCATGTCATAGTTAGTGTTCCCGCCACGGAGATTACGCATAAAAGATGACCAGTCATGGCCGTGGAAGAGCTCAGATCCGGAGTGGCAGAGCGAGGTCTGAGAGGACGACTCAACAGGCCATTAGTGCTCCATAAATGATAATTTATGCTTCCATGTTGAAATCCGGCCACGGGAGCTTCATCACCGGCTCCTTCAGAGTGTCTTCTGCCACTAATTACGGGGTCAAAAAAGCAATTTGTACCATCCGAGAACAGCCCCCGTTCTTTCCCACGTTCTCCTCTCCGTGTCTCTCACACACACACACGCGCACGTGCGCACACACACACACACACACACGCAGAGAAAGATGAAAAACGCACATAAACACCTCACACATTATGCAAAAGCACCAGCTGCTGGTAACACCTCCCCAACAGGCTGGCAAGAGGGCGATGAGAGAAAGTGGTGGCGGTGGGGATCATAGATGGGTGGGTGGGTTGGATGGTGGGGGTTTAGGTGGGAGATGGAGAGAAGGAGTGAGCATGATGGGAGAGGACAGCGAGCACAGCAAGTGTCATAATCAGTTGTCTTTAAAGGCCCTTTCCCCACATAAAAAGCACTGAAAAGTTGCACTGTGGTTATTCTAATTTCATACATATTCGTATTTTATTATCTTTATGCAATCTTACAAAAAGGAAAAAAAAAAAAAATTATGAGTCACTTCCAAAAGGGTGCAGGCACGGTGGAAGCTGCTCCCTCCCTGCAGCAGCAGCCGAGGTTGAAAGCTAAATTTTGCTGGATGCACGATGTGGCAAAGGAAGTGGTTGACTGGGTAACACACACACACCGATACACACCATGGGCGCACAAGAGTTGTGTTTACGTGCTCTCCCTAGCCTTGCACACGGTGTAAGGGACAGGCCAGTGCTTTCAGAGGCGTGTCAACTGGACACATTAACTCATAAAATACCCCCCTTGCCATGAAATATGCAGTGGCGGGCCACGAGGATGGAAGTTGACTATCCATAATTGATGTAAATGAGGAGTTCTCCCACAGCAAACGCTGTGTGAAACTGTCCTTCTGTGTGTGTGTGTGTGTGTGTGTGTGTGTGTGTGTGTGTGTGTTTGTGTGGGGCAGGAGACATGGGGCTTGTGGGTTGCATTTTAAGTTATCAGAGTTAAGGTCATATCTCGTGCCATCGTGTACTCAGGAAAACTTGGAATGCAGTTAAGAACAAAACCGAGACAATGTAACATGCAGCGTGCCCCAGAGTTGGGAGTACATTGAGAGCTGTGACAGTGAGAGCCGGCGAGCAGGCAGAAGAAGAAGGGGAGAGAGAGAGCGAGCCAAACAAGGTGAAATCTTTGTCTTGACACAGGCATAAATTGAAATCTTCCGTACTGACCTTGTATGAATTGATAACGTCCTGGCACTTCAATAATGGATACCCCCCCCCCCCCCCCCCCCAACACTGCCACCACACACACAC
>VUQG01000563.1:15712-31011 GCA_015106755.1 Etia nguti
AAAAAGGGGGCCCCCCCCCCCCCCCAACACTGCCACCACACACACACACGCACCAACCCTCTTCTTTTTTTTTTCACTTTTCACATCGGCCAAGTAGCAGGATGTTTCATTCGGCTGGCCTGCAAGCAGAATTAATATTTTACCGAGCATAACCGCCATCTCTTTCTCCATCAGTGTCTCTGACATGCAAACGAACAAGACGATCGCATTCACGCAGGATAAGTGAGGTGAGGGTGATAGCATGCTTTGCTATCAACCCAACCCCACCCCCACTGTATCTGCCACCAGTAGTCAAGCTCTAATTTGTCTTTGGCGTTCCAACAGATGATGCAGGTACAGTAAATGTGCCGGTGTGGGCATATTGAGAATTTTTCCGTCACGCTAATTAAATTGCGGATTGCATTGTACACATGTTCATATGTTCCAGATATACTTGACACATGTAGAAAGAGTAAATGAGACATCTGGTTTAAGAAGCTGTCAGTCTGTTGTTTGGAGCTACTTATTGTGCACAAATGCACCCACTAGGAACCCCTTTTTTCATATAGGAGGACTGGAATCTTAATTTTCGACGACTTCTGAATAAGAAGTGTAATTTTAAACAGGGGGATACAGCATGAGGAAATCACAGGAACAAAAAAAAAGTGTGGTTTCGAAGAGTGAATGTGAAAACCGACCTGCAGTGATTGCACTCAGGTAGTCAAAGCTGGCTGTTAGGCTCAAGTCAGGGCTGCCAAATTTCACACACTGAGACTCACGCTTTTGACGTTTTTCACAGGCTCTCACACCACATGTCCTTTTTCCTCATGCAGTGAAAAAATCCTCTAACTTGTAACATGCGACATGAAAAGAGGACAGTAACGGCATACAGGTATACCAGACAGAACAGGCAGCACGCTGCAGCAGAGCATTCATGGGAAAGGCAGAACATATCTCTAAATCTATCATAGTGTAACTTAATTTTATGCATGCCACTCAGCCACTGGCTCTTGAAACATCTCCTCTTGCATCCAAGCAGAAATCACTACGTCTGATAGATGAAGCCAGAACAGTAGAAATAAAATGCAGTTCCTGGAATGGCCACTTGAGGCTGACTCACAGAACAGAGTGAATCCATGCATGCGGCACAACTTTCTACAATCTATGCTCATGCTATTTAAACACATAAAATAAAATCACTAGAAAGCAGGAAAACAGGCTATGAACTATGAACATTTTCATATAAGATTTAATATTTTATAGTGGAGAAAAAAAGGAACATAAGAGAAAATACTAAAGTCTAGCTAAGATAAGACACGCAGATTTGAAGGATTTGTTGTAGTTATGGCACCTTTGAATCAAATGCCCAATTTATACCTTGAATTAAATCTTACAAACTGTAACATATTAAGCTAAGTTATCAGTTCAAATGAACAGTCTCAATGTCCAAACATAGAGCATATAAGCTAAAGTGTGTTGTTTTTCCGATTGTATGCAAAGTCTATCACAACGACTAAACACTGGCAGGTGTAAAACCTAAAAGGAAGGTTTTAATTTTTGTTGTCGTTTTTAAAAGCCTTTAAATCAAAGATTCTTTTCCACTCGGTTACATTACTTGTGTATACATCCTCTTTGCTTTCTAATATGGGATAGCCAAGTAAGCTTCTTATGGCAAACTATATACTCCAGTTTCATATGCTATTGGGAAAAAAAGGGTTCTTCCTTTATTTAGTCATGTAGCTAACTGATGTGTTTTTATTGCATCTGGCAGTTATGAAGAGGATTGATGGGAACATTTCTCAAATGAGGAACCAGCTGAAGGGCCTAAGTTAAAGGAGATTCCAGTACTTATTATATAGCCAATTCTGAGTGTGCAGATGATTTGGAGACATGCAAAATGGCAAGATAGGTCTGAAAGATCTGGCATCATAAGAAAGCACCTCACTCCTACACAGAATGTGCTTGACAGCCAGCGCCAGCTAAATAAGCATGATTATGTCCAACTTGGCGACTGAATCACTGTTTAGTGACCTCTCAGACCACTCTGTGACTTTATTCCTGAAAAGAGATCCAACACTGCTGACAAATGTAGTGACTTTTTCAGGCCATCTAAGAAAAATATTGAGTTGGGTCCCAGCACTTGGCAACAACTTAGGGTGGCTGATGATCACAGCTTTTCCCATCATGTGTTAAAGTATGTGTTGCAGTGTGTGAAGAAGGCACGATCGCTGTTACAAACATGCTCAAATAGCATATGAGATTAGATGATGAGTAACTTTTGAGCTCATAGCAAAGGCTACCTAGTATGATGAGGACTTGGCGAAGCAGATTAAAAAAAGTAGCAGCAGGAAAACACGTTGCTCTCTAGACGAGTTGTTAAATCTGAATATAGGCAAGGTCCAGTAAATAATTAAAAACCTACCTGCTTGTTTGTATGTTTTATAATTGCAGCAACAGATTTTTAAAGAAAAATAAACGACCCAGAGATAAGAAAGGTATAATTCAAAATGCACAACAATTATAGGCAGTAAGAGTTATCTAAGAGTCCTTGGGCAGCAGCAGACTTGAACTTGAAGTAGCAGATCTACATGTGTTTCTAATCTTACTACAATAGTTTTCATATTTCAGACACTAGAAAATATTATAGTGACTTCCAGACAGTAAAAGGTACACCTTCTTAGTTATTCCCTTCATTAGACAAGATGAATAGAATGTGTAACTGCTTCACAAAGGGAGGAATGTCAATGTGGGATGTAGTCATCAGAACATGGGTAGATGACGAAATATATGTACATTTGCTTTAGCACTATCTATAGCCAATGTCTAAGGCTAACATAAAGCACTGAGTCTATTCTGGTGGAATATGACGCTTGTATATGACTGAGGTGTTAAAGATTTCTGCAGAGGTATACCACATACAGCAATCATAAGTCCAAAGACCAAAACCCTGTCCTATATGCTTCCTATTATAAGGGCAGTTGATAGTTTGGTCACATATTAAAGCGAATATGTAAAGCACACCATGGAACCATGGATGTCAAACTTTTTATACATGCCAAAATGTCTTTTTTTGACTTCAAAAGTTACATTTTCTAGTTTCAGAAAAATAAATGCTTATTTAGCATGTGGCTAAACCAAAGCAAAAACCTAACCCTATCCCTACCCTTGGTAGCTTGGTGGCTGTAAAGAGTCCAAGCAAGCTTGTTTCACAACGAAAAAAGAAAGTTGCGGGAATAACTTTTTGTTTCGAATGAGCCAGGTAAGCAGTAGAAGGTCGTTATACTGATGGAGGATTTTCCAGGTATTCATTTCTATAGTTCACTCCAGAAATTCATTGTAGCTGTCTGTATGTATAGCTCAGCCATGCTTTTCCTAATCATAGCAGCTAGCCACCCTGTCACCATTCACATACAAAGTGCTGAAAAATGGAATAGGAAGGAACTTTTAGCTGTAAAGTTTTTAGCAGCATAATTTGTATTACTGTAATTAAAAAAATTTTTTATTTCATTTTACTTTCTTCCAAAGGATTTGTATTCAGCTGTGGTACTCACTTCTAGACACTGGATGACTGATCCATGATCATTTTGAAAGCATTGTTGCTATATAAAAACCTTAATGCGTTAGAGTGTTTTTCAAGAATGTAATGTGACAATCACTCAGGCCTTTCCTCCCCGCCTCTTCAGGGCCAAATCAATGGCCATTGTTTCCCTCCTTTGACCTTGCCAATAAGCCAGGGGACAGAGCTTGGATGTAGTTACCGCTGCCTCTCTCCTACAAAGACTTCAAGGTCATTATCTGATTTATGCTGAGCAGAGGAAGGAACTCATAGCCTCTGGTTTTTCCTTTCTTCTGCCTAACCTTTTTCTTTCCCGTTCTCTCCCGCTCATTCTTTCTCTGCCATGCCTTCTGCTGAATGGCAACCCCTAATCAAGCCTTGACTGGAGTCTTGATTTTAATCACCCTTACACTCTCCTTTGCCAAATTCCTACAGGCAAATAGCCATGAAAAATTTGCCAGCATTTCCTCACCTTGTGCTGTGCAGCTATTTGTTGTCCGGCTTTAAACCGTGTAAAATAATATATTATTGAATTCCGGGGGAGGAGAGTAGAGGGAATGCAGGGAGAGGGAGGGCAAGGCACAGAGGGAGACCAAGGTCGGCTTGTTTTGCCCGAGGAGCTGTCGATCAATATCATTTGGTCAATAACTTCTTTATTACTACCACTATCACTCCGAGCAATATAATTTTAGAGTTAAAACACTTTTTTTCCCTCGATCTCTCTGCCTGTAAATACTGTTCAAATATTGAACCGTGTGCCAACTAAAATGCAAGGCACCATCACATAAAAGCCAATTGATGCTTTGCCATTCTAATGTTTGCTATTCAAACATATTCATCTGATGGAGGATGAAATGAGATGTGCTCCATCTCCATTATCATTTGTCCTTATTTTATATTTCACATATTGATTGGATGTGTTTGCATAATTATTGATTGAGGGCATGACTTGCCAATGTCTGATGATACTTTAATAGAAGTATAGAAGTGGCAGGTTTAGAGAAAACTTCACTTACAACCCCTGTTGCCTTGGGAAGGGTGCTGGTAGTCAAGAAAAAAATTAAAAATGGAGCCAAAGTCAAGGATGTGCAAAAGAAGAAAAGGGCTAAGAACGTTAATGATTCTCGCTCTTATAAGTTTTCCTGTAGCTCATATATTTTCAATTCAGTTAAACACTTTTATTCTATCATGTTCGGTATCCAGTAGTATTAGCTGTGTTAGTCAGGTGATAGGTATCATAAACCTTTTAAGCATTTTAGTTTTCATTAATCTGAAATCTTCTGAAATGTCAGAGTTTCACAGTTATCACAAATTTCATCATCTTTATTGTAATTTCACATACAGTCAAAAAAACCACAACCCCCCCCAAAGTTCCCAAAGTCCCCAAAAGAAAAGTGTCAAGTCTCTGCTGTGCGGCAGGCAGAACCCAGACCCAAAGTGCATGACTAGGAAGACAAGGCGTAAAACACTTGCAAAAATAACGAACTTAACAAATCCAGGAGCTAATTATCTGACAAGCAGTAACCTACAGGGAATGCATGAGGAGGGATACACACACAGTTTTGGGGATAACAAAGGGAACCAAAATACACAATATCAGAAATACAAACTAGGAAACTCTTAATCATAACCAGAACTCAAATACCTGGGGAACACAACAAAAAGAGGATTTTTGTGTAATATCATTTTATTAGAGTGGCATTGTAATATGTGTCTATGCTATACAAGTGGTCATCAGAAAGTTCAGGGAATGGGCCTTTAAAAATCCAATCCAATCCAATCCCAAACTCCATGCCCAAAGTGGTTTTCCTTCAACTTGATTTTCATTTTAGGGAAGCAGTTGAAGGTATTGAGTCAAATCTGAAGATCTGATTTGGCTAGCAAAGACTTTGTAAGTGTTATCCAATCAAAAACTTGTGCGCCTACGTGGTTTCTAGATCACTTCCATCGGATCTTAAAAAGGTGTTGGGAAAGTTGTTACTCTTGTTCAGCTGTTACCTGCCAGGTCTTTACCTTATAATTTACAGCTCTGTGAGCTGACTCAAGTGCAAAAAAGGCCTTCGCAGTCTACGTGGGCTGGGTCCTCAGGAGGCCGGGTAGGCCGGGAAGTAAGCGGCTGTGAAATTGGACGGTCTAGCCTTCTCGATCTGTTCCCACCCTTACTTCCGCGTATTTCCGGTCGGTAGCGCCACAGCGCAAAAATGTTACGAAAATGGACCCAGAAATGTTGCTCCATTTTTTTTTTGTACATTTTTAATTATCGAGGAGCTACAAAAAATGTGTCATCATCATCGCCGGCATGTTTTGCACCTCAGGCTCATCAGAGACAAACATATCCAGGTAAAATAATTTTCATTAATCTACATGCATTCAGGAATTACTTAGCTAGTTTCATGGATAATTTCAGTGACTGAATGGCTGCCAGTCATTCAAAATATATGCACCAAATCTCTTTGAAACTTATAGAAGAACATTTTCTATTTATTATCTATTATTCATTTGAACCTGTAACTTATTTGTGTGCATAGAATGGCAGTAAAAATGTCACAAAGCTGAAAACAAGGTTATTTTTGAGTTCACAAAAAAGCTTAGTTACCCAGATGAAGTGTATAAAATTTAAGTATTTTCAAAGCTTATTAGTATATTTTACTCAAGCTTTATAATCAGAATAATGCTCTTAAAATAAATGAAATCATACCTTTCTGTTAAAACTGTTTATGTTGTTCTCCACCATTTCCTTAACCAGACAAGACCGTTCTACTGCAGGATTAACCTGAGTGTCCCAGTTCTGGATCGTTTTTTTAACCAGGAGGATCCAAGGCCGGATTTTCAGCTAAGCACTGGAGATAGTAGGATCAACAGCAACAGTATATTGTCTATATCTGCCATTGTAGAAATTGATCTCATGGAAACAATAACGTGGGGTAACTTTTCAGAAATCACCACCCTGGCAGGAGTTTTTAAAAACCTCTGTTTTCAGTGATCCAAAACACTGTGTGCGTGTGGACGTAGCCTAAGCCTTACCAGTATCCAGAGAACAACAGAAATAGTAAAATAATACTATCTTACCTGAGACACGCAGTTAGACACTGTTCTAACTCTCTGAAACCCTCTACCACCTCAGATCTGCTAACAAGAATTCAAACTGCCCCACTAATATCCTGAAATATGTATGAAAGCAGTGACAATACAGCGTCAACTCGTGGATCAAACCATGAAATTCTCCCTGCTTCTGCCTTCTCATGAGAATTGGATGGACCCAGAATCTTAGTTTCTTACTTTTCTTGTTTAGCAACATCAGGATCAGCTCATCAAGGCTTGATGTCAACTTCATGTTTTTTCCAAAGTGTCTTTTTTCAGGACGAATTTTTGTGTTCTGTGCCTATATACGTAACACAGCAAGCTCAGATATGACAGTAACAATTTGAATTTTGTGGCATTTTTTTTCGCAAAGCGTTCGGTGTGTAACGGCCTTAATACTTTAGCCTAACAATCCTATGAACCACTCTCCCTAACGGGCACCTCTCTAACCATTAGGTTTCTCCAATGGAAAGAAAAAAGACAACAAAGTTTCAGATATTTCATACACTATAGACATTCACATTCATACTGATCATATCTCAGCTTTAAATACTCAAGTGCATTTTAATCCTGGAGTGTCACATAATGCTGCTTTGTAACATGCCTGAGAGATAACAGTCTTGTTTTAAAGCGCTTCAAAACTTATACATTAATAGTTTAAAAGGTTTAAAATCACTGAGACCCTGTTTGGTATCACTCTTTTTTGTCACATTCTTGTGCTGGTTCACACTTGCGGATTTGTTGGGTTTTCACTTGAGGTGAGCATATTTCTTTATGTAGTAAAAAAGGCATCTTGGGGGTATGCAGATTGCGGTAGAATGATTATGATTGACTTATATATGCAGAGTAATAAAATTGTAACTGGTTTGTGCTCAGATTTCATGGATTTCAGTCACTTCCATGCACATATTAATAAATGAGACCCATTCTTATTTTCCTTCACTGATTGAAAAGTTATGGGCAGTTTTAAGTGATAATTGGGGAAAAAATGCATAGCGCCCTCACCTATATAAGTCTAACTTGAAGATTCTACATTTGTAAAGAAAAAAAAACAGACTGGAGGGTGAGAAAAGCCATTTGAAGGATAATGCCGAGGTAGAAGAAGAAGTGGCAACAGCTGATTTCAGTTGCGCATATTAACAGGCGTGTTTATTTCTGTAGCCACTTCCGTCTTCCTCTCTCATCACATGAATCCTTGTTACAATGAAACATGAATTTAAAAAAAAAAACTGTAAAAAGGGAGGAGGGAAAGGGAAAAAGTGATGGATGGTGATCAGCTTGTGAATGCTGCTCTTTGTTTTTGAGCTGCTAAAGAAACACACTTGTTCATTGCAGTGCACAAACACTTACATGCTTGTCAGCAAAGTGTTGTGCACAGACACACTGTACTACTTAGGCAGAGTATGAGGATTCTCACCATTAATATTTTAAAGTGAGCAAAGGCACACAAACACCAAATAGGTACAGCACACACACCAAAACACACATGCAACATATTTGATGCAGACAAATGCCGATCAAAAGAACAGATCATAAACACACACATGAACCCACACCGGCCCTTCTCACACCCTGTGGGGGACTGAAGGCCTTAACCTTGAAACTCTCTGTGTCAAGCAAAATGCTTCCACATTTTCCAAAAACGCACAAAGAAACTGTGTATGTTTTCATTGCAGGCCTAACAGGACTGAGAGGGCTCTGACCTCAGAGCCTCTCTTTATCTGACTTAATCTTTAACACACCTCCTGGCAGTGCAATACCCTGGGGTTGGTAAATTTTCTTGACCAAGGACATACATGAGCTAACCTCCACTAAAGCTGCGCTTTGTTTTGGCCATTTGGTAACAGTTGCCTGTTAAAACATCTGGGATGCTCAGAACGACATTAGTACTCATTTCAAGTTGTTTTCTGGCTGTCTAATGATTATAAGTGGTGTTTCCTCTCTATTTTTAGCTCTGTTTGGGTCCCAACCAGCTGAAATAATATATCTTTTTTTTTTAAATGTAGCACTTTTCACATTGAAGATCATTGTACTAGGACACAGCCACATCCGTTATGAAATAAAGAACCAGATCCATTTTTGAACCCAGTCATTTCTGGCACATTTAGTAACAATGCCATTTGGTACAATAATCACTTAAACAGATGCACCATTGTTGCAATTAATTTCCTTTTCAACAAATTTGGTGGAGGTATAGTTAAGAGTTTTTAGAAAAGGTTTAATAACATCAGGTTTAATGACTTACTGCTATAAGGATTTCATATACTTTTTCATTTATTCCCAGGAACCAATTCATTTTTGGCTGAATGTTGGCCACAAATCCAGAAACAAGACATTTCCTGTTTTGAACATTCTGGTCTAGGTGGACTTTGCACGTTATCTTGGTGCCTGCATGTGTTCTTCCAGGTACTCAAGTCCAAAGACATGCATGTTAGGTTAACTGGTGATTCTAAATTGGCTATGTGTGAAGGACTGACACTCTATGACCTATACGATAAAGGGGTTTCTAGAAGATACTCAACTGTGATCCAACTCCTGGCTCAACTGACTACAGGTTTCTATCTCCAAGTTATCGGGAAGCTCAAGCAGGTTTTCGGCCAGAGCTGTGGCAACCATAGCAAGAGTTAACGCTGAGGCAGCTTATTTACAGGTCTCATATACTTGAAAAAAGGCAGCTGTGACAAGGGAAAAAGCTCAATTTGAGGCAGAGCATCAGAGAATCCTGGTTGAAACACCCTGGCACAAAACAGAGGTAGAAGCCAGTCTGCAAGTGCTGCAAAAAGAGTTCCACAGCTATGTTGGTCTATAAAGAAGTCAGTGAAATATGAGAGCAACAGCTCAGAGACTTCTTTCAAATGGCTTCTGAAGATTGGGCTCAGTGTACCAGCAAGTACAGGAAAACTTATTTCTCCAGTCTTACAGCAACCGCAAACAACACCTACACACGTGTAGAGCTTTCAGCAAAATGCAATAGACTTAATTCATTTAGTAAAGACAGAGATCATTCTGTTGCAGTTGCTTATTGAAGATGTAAATGAAAACGTGCTTGGAGAAGACTATTTACATGATCCCCCTTTACCACAGCCTCACACAACAAGCCTTAGAGACTATGTACGCGAAGCACTACAAATTAAGGATTTGCTCAGAAATGAGATGGTCAGATCTGGAAAACTACCGGGCATGGAAAACATATTTTCAAGACGTCATACATGATCTTCACTTAGCATTCAGAGAAGAACTTGGCCTATTCACAAAGTGGCTATGCTCAGAGTCTGTATCCCAAGCCAGGTGAATCAGGTCCACCCATGTCCACAATCCAACAGCAGGTGTCGACATATTCTGGTAATGATTAGAAGACACTTATGGATGTCCTGAGATGATTGAACATGCCCTGTTGAGAATGCTAGAAAATTTTCCAAGGACAGCCAGGATTCCCTGAGGGCTAGGAGACCTACTTCTTGCAAATTCAGGTAGCTCTAGCATGAGGAGTCAATCCTATTGTAAACGAATTTCCATGGTCTTCAGGAATGCTGGATCTGGAAGATGGAAGACTATTGTGTTTCATTTCCACCTTTCAGTTTCTTTTTAAATTTTGTATGCAGTCAAGCTTTTGCCTTTGCCAGAACAAGTCGCTCCAGCCAATTAAAATGAGAGAAACTTCTAAAGAACAGTAATTAGGTAACAATGTCATTAAGGAAAGCCAAAGTAGTAGCCATACCACTGGCTTACCAGGATAGCACAGCAGAGAAAAAAATCAGATGAGTCAAAGAGCCCTATTCATAATGAGCTGCATCTGCAAGGGAAGAGTCATAGATTTGGAGGCAAACATCTAGTAAAGCTTATGTTAAAAAATGTGTGTGCCTAAAGACTGTGGGGAAGTTGAGAAGTAAGGAGTTTAATAGTGATAAGCATATCTCAGTGTGCCACTCTGATGCAGCTCCTTGGACAGTGGACACCTGAGTAATGAGGAGCATGGTGGGGACCAAGAATGCAGTTCATCACCAGAACTTACATCAAAATGCACAGAAATTTGTGGTGAAAATCTTGGACCCAGATTGTGTTCCAAAATCTGTTGCATTAATGTGCACATCAGTAACTGGTCCAAGAAGGCTGAGAGGTTGTAAGCCATGTTGGACAATCAGAGCAAATAGTTACTTTTGAAGTCAAGCGTTTTTAACCTATTTGGGATTAGTGGACATCCACCTCCCTATACTCTGAAAACAGGTTCAGGCATAATAGAGACACCTGGAAGGAAGACTAGAAATTGATGAGAGTTGGAAATCACTTGGAGGCAGCATAGTCTATATTCTTCTTTTCTTCTGGTCAACCAAGTTGCTCTCCAATGCTGTCAATTCACTGAAGATCTCAGTTTTTCACAGATTGTTTCAGGCAGAAATGATAGCAAGACTATCTTACAACTTTGTGCTTAAAGAAGAAATAGAAGAGATAGAGCTCCAACATTCAGGAAAGTGATATCGTCTCACTTAAGGACAGTCAAGTGATCCAGCAAGTGGGGATGTAGTGCTTGGTGATAATTCTCTCTGGGTGAGAGAGAATGATGGATGTAGAGACACTGCATGTTTCAGTTTCATACAGACATAAACTTTATGACAGTACCATCTAGCATGAATCTTGTGTGCTGCCTTGTCTGCGCATGATTATATTTACCAGCTAAATACAGTGTCACAGGGAATCATAGCTGCAAGACTAGTGGTTTAAAGAACCCCCCCCCCAGTTTCTCTGCCACTTCTACTGATGCAGCCACTACTTAATGAAGATTATAGTTTGGAGTCCAGTCTTCAGGCTACAGGTATAATTCAACATATATTTTAGCTAAAAAATATAGTCTGTATTTCTCATCTTTAATGCAGTGATTCCTATTTTCACCCTCAGTTTGCATCCTTGACGTTGCAAATGTACAATGTAGCCACAGTTACACTAATCCCTCTCTGACAGGGATAAAGATGCCAATTTCCATGTAAAAAGGCCTTCATTACAACATTAGGTCTCTGGTGGTGTGAATGTGAAGTTCCACATGGCTAATAACAGCCCCGAATCTCCTTAGGACCCTGATCTTTTATTCAAGTCAGCCCTTGTGCAGTCCAACAAACTTCATTTATATTGCATGTCCTAGTCAGCAGTATGGAGAGATGAATTAGCATACAGAGTCGTGGACACAGTGATTACAGGCTGACAGGCGACTTACACGCCCCCTGCAAAGAGCTGAACATGTCTTCATTTTACTTTTTTTTCTCCTCTGTCCTTCTATAGCCCGGAGCAGCTGATACAAGGGTTTCTAATAGAGCAGAACACAGGAGAGATGAGGCGAGGGGCGCTTTAATAATGAATGGATGACATTGGTGATGGGAAAAAGAGAAGCAGAGTATAAGAGAGGTAGAGAAAGCTTTAATTAAAGGAGCTTTGTGGAGTATTTTAACATCAATAAAACAGTACAGAATTTATGTTAGACATTAGTAGCATTATCGTGAGCCGACCATCAGCATCAGCGTGGCTGGTTGGCCTCAACTAGATCCAAATCTGCAGTCGAGTGTAGGCATATATACAATACACGCCACTTGCTATTTGCTACAAATACACCACCACTTTGTGTGCCCTTTATGACATTTGTTTTTAATCTAACAAATATTAGGACCATTATTTGTCAGGTAAACAATATGGCATCTCGATGCCTAGTAGGTGAGGTGTTTCAGGCATGTCCTACCAGGAGAAAGACCTGGGGCAGACCCAGGATGCACTGGAGAGATTATGTTTCTTGGCTGCCTTTTTGTTCCCCAGCATTAGTTGGATTAGGTGGCCTGGTAGAGGCATTTCTGCGGGGTATCTTTGCTTAGATCACTGCCCATAGGACCCAAACCTAATAAGCGTCAAAAAAATGGATGGGCAGAAATAATGTATACCCTTGACAGGCCACCGATCTATTGCTGTGCTAACATAGAAAGACAGCCAATCATTCACACATACAGCCTATTTAGACTTAAAATATAGATACATTTTGGTCAAAACCATGAATACTAATATGAGACAAAGGTTTGATGTTGCAGAACTGCACAACTGTTCATAAACATATAATTCCAGGAGAAACACAGGTCTTCAAACTCACGGACTTTACACACAAACCAACCTTGATCTCAGTTCATGTCCCATTGGTAGTGATGACATTACTACCAATATACCACTTTGGGTTTTTTGATAGTAAGTGGGCTTCTCTGCCCTGTTTTTAGAGGTAAAAGCTGATGACTTTGTAAGCTGCACTTCTGTGGGTTACAGTCCTCTCTTTTCATCTTACAATCCCACGCATATGTCAGTTAGAAAAAACTAGGTAGCTTAGAACTACACACATAGATAATCTATGTATGTGTGTACTGAGATCGTTTTCTGTTCTTTCTTTCTTCACAGAGCAAGAGAGCACATGAAACAATGGGGCTAAATTAAACTCGTCAAGCTGAATTTATTTATTATTTTTATTTTATAGTCTGTAAAACGGGACCATTGTAAAGTTATTTTCCTGACATTGTTTAGGGTGCACCTTTTGCCCTATAGTAGTTGGAATAGGCTCCAGCCCCCAGCAACCCTGATAAGAATAAGCAGAAGAAAATGGATGGATTGATAATGTACCAAAACACAGAGTAAGTTGGACTGTATTTCTACATGCTCTGTAAGAATTTCCCATGCTATTGCCTCTTTGAAAAAGAGGCCTCTGAGGAGTGGCCTAAACACTCCTCACCAGAGTTGCCACAGTTATATCTTTGAGGAAATAACTCTCTCACGCCACCAGGGCTCATTAAAGAAGTAAGAGGGTGTAGCAGTGAGGCCTAGTCTGTTTAACTATAGGCCAAAGTGTACAGAGTGGCTTCTGCTCTTGCGCTTGTTGAAAATATGATTGCCAGTTTAGGGCAGTGTTTTTATCCTTTGGCATCAAATGCGACCCTTCTTTCAGATGTTTGTGTCACAGTGATACTCTCGTTGTATAGAATCAGTGACTTAATACATGCAAATACTGGATGCTGAAAGAAAATTTTTCTATTTCAAACAGCAATATAGTGAAAATATATATATAGTGAATAAGGTAAAGACCTTATACTAACAAACATTGAGATGACCCCCTATGAGCAAGCACTTGGCAACAGTGGGAAGGAAAAACTCCCTTTTAAAAGGAAGAAACTGCAGGCAGATCCAGGATCAGGCCCACTGCGCAAAGTTACGTCAGAGTGACGTCTTTTATAAGTCATTTTTGGACGTACAATTTTGGTCCACTTAATGACGCCAGGCGACATCTTGTTTTCGACGTCTATTATACTCAGTGTCCAAATGTGGTCGTTGTGGACGTCTTTTTTTTCATGTCAAACTTAGACTCATTTTACATGTCATTTATATAATGCTTCTACATGTGTAGGCTCTGTAGTCCCATGTTTCCTGAGGGTGGAGGCCATGTTTTCTGTCCACGGTTATGTGTGAAGGAATTCAGAGAGATCAGCGGACATCTCTAAGGTGGAGCAGCTGCACGGTTGATTTTGAGCAGAAATGTCCGCTGCTCCAGAAAAATGTGCACATTGACAAAGACTGAGCAGATAGTCCAGTTCATACATACACACTTGCACGTACTTTCTGTCGCAACTTCTCTCAGTCTTTCTACTGATCACAAACACATTCACTTCCTCTTGAACAGCTCTTCACAATAAAACAGGATCCCAACTAAAATAAAAACGAGCCATTTATAATGCAAATGCTTTTTAAAAAATATTGTACATATTCATATGTATCATGCTGATAACAACAACGTGGATATTTCAAAATAAAAACATATTTATTTGATAATCATGTATATTTCCTGCACCTGTCAAAGACTTCCACATGACGTCCCAAAAAATGACCGTCCAAAGTTCAAATGTTGAATGCCATATTGATGTCCAGTTCGGATCATGGTTGGACGTCCAAATTGTGGACCAAGTTCGGATGTCGTACTAATATCCAGCATTGGTCATGGACCGACGGACCCAATATAGACATGATCTGCACGTCTATCCAACATCCAGTGTTTAGTGGGGGGAGGCGTATGGGCTCAAATTGTGGTCAGAAATATTTTTTACTTGTAAATCAAATGCGTAGTTGTAAACTGAGTTTTGTAACCTTGTAAACCAAAATATCTGAAGATTTTATGTTTGTGCATCTATAGATGAGAATGTGTGTGTGTGTACAAAAGATTTGTGTTTGTAAAAAATATTTACACAAGTTACACATTTTTTTGTTAAGGTCTGGTTACAGATACAAAGCAAAAAACTACGTGTAAAACTCTGTGCTCAGGTTCCCTGGCTGTGTGTGACTCTCAACTTACAAGTACGAATTTTGACCCGATTTTTCTTCCTTCAGCTGATTGGTCAATGTCATGTCAATCACAAACTTAACATTTCAATCAGAGAACAGATGGGTTTGGCTGTCGGTGGGGTGCTTTACTGAGCTTCAGGTCCTGGAAGGGTAATACAGTTTGAAGCTGGAGGATCTTTATATAAATATCCCATAAGGCTCATACAAGCTAGGTCCCTTAACTTTGTTAAGGGACTGGTATACCAGTGGCCAGAAATACCATTATTACTTTAGGATTACTTTAACACAAAGTCAGGGCTGACCCGGGACCATTGCTGTGAGTCACAGTACGCAGCATAAA
>VUQG01000564.1:7062-18841 GCA_015106755.1 Etia nguti
TCTAAAACAGGGGGGGGGGGGTTCTAAAGTACTGAAGTGAAATTGTGCCCTCCTTGACTTTTATTAATAGCCTTCCTTACTTGACTCTAGATTTACTTGGAGAAAACTATTCTGCTACCAACTAAAGCCGGCTTACACTCCATGAGTCCCAGGAGGATCAAAGAGGCCAGCCCCGTCATCGTCATGGAGAGAAGCAGGATGCCGCGGCGACCGCACCTGTCTACGGTCGCCCAAAGCAACAGCCAGGCCCCACCGCCTGCACACACAGAGAGCAGGTACGTCCAATAGAAGCTGGGGGCGGTGCCCCTGACGTCACCTCGGAAAGAGCTGTAACAGTGACTAATGCCGTGAGAGATGAATCTGAGGGAGGAAGGGCAGAGAAACAAAAGAGTAAGCACTCGTGTTTCCAAACAGGTTTTAAATAGAAAAGATAAGCCAGCAAAGGTGAGTGCTGCAGCACTTTAAGCATGAAATATGAGGCAGCCAGGGCTGTAAATGAGACACTGCGCAAACACAAAGGAGTGACTCCAAGCTGCAGCGTTGCTGAAATAATGTCAAGAGTGTGAGATGACTTACGAGGTGAAGCCGAGCACGCACATGTTCTTCCAGATGTTCCTGCTGTGGAAGAGCTCAGGGAAGGACAGGTGGGGCTTTGAGGAGGGGGCTGGCTCTGAATCCAGCTCTGCAGAGGAGAAAAGAAAAATGACAGTCCAGTAACACAGACGAGGACGGCCTGACCTGGTTCCTCGCTGATCAATCGCTCGCTGTCAGCTTATTACTACAGGGAAAAGAGACGTGCAGGGGGACACGTGTGGAGTCTCAATCTGGCCATAAGGAGGCCATTTAATAAACTGTACAATTACAGTAGACACCACAGCGATGTGTTCATTAAATTAGCATTTGTTACCTGCACAGAAATGTTTAATAAAGGATCCAGAACATGCTACAGTTTAACTGTAAGTGGGATTTTCCTGCACAGCCAGCTGTGAGGTTTACAGAGAAAAGTCTGAGAAAGAGAAAACATGCAGAGAGAAAATGTCTCGTTGATGTCAGAGGTCAGAGGACCACGGCCAGACTGCTCTGAGTTGATATGAAGGCAACTGAAGCTCAAATAACGGCTCATTACAACCAGGGTATGCAGGAGAGCATCTGAATGACCACACTGGGTCAGCTAAGAGCAGCAAACTGAGATTACGATTGACAAAGCTCAGCAAAACTGCCTGCTCTCATGAGCCGGTATTTCTGCCGTCACGTTCAGATGGACGCGTCGGAATTTGATGTAAACATGAACGCATCGATCCGTCCTGCCTTGTGGTGATGATGTAATGGTATAAAGGATATTTTCTTGGCACACTTTGGACCCCTTAGTACCAAGTGAGCATGATTTAAACACCACAGCCTGCCTGAGTATTGCTACTGACCCCGTCTATTCCTTTATGGCCAGAGTGTCTGATGGCTTCTGATGGGTGCTTATCGCAGGACCATGTCACAAAGCAGAGAACATCTGAGAACATCTCAGACTGGCTTCCTGAACATGAAAATTAGTTTACTGTCCTTAAATGGCTTCCACAGTCACCACAGTCTAACATGCACGTTTGGCATGTGGTAGAACTGGAAATTTCGCACCATGGATGTGCAGCCGACAAATCTGCAGTGACGCCGTCACGACTGATGTCAAAACAAGGTCAGACCCAGGATCTTTGTGCTCTGAGACAACAGCACTAACCACTGCTCCACCATGCTGACTGTGCATTTTGTCTATTAATTATATTTTAATTAAAATAAATCCATCTAACACATGTTATTTGCTTATCAATATTTCACTCCCTGAGCAAAACTCATCTGGAAATGAAGATCATGTGACAGAAGGGATGTGATCCAAATTTAACCTGGGAGATTAAGAGTTTAAGAAAACAGTGAACTAAAACTAAACTAATAACTAAAACCAGGTGAGAAAAAACATTTCAGGTGATCAAAACTGAAGAAAAAAAAATGACAGACATGTAAACAAACTGTATGTATCAGTCTTCTCCTGATTGTAAGGGAACTGCCGTCAGTTCATTGTATTATCTAAGTTTATAATTGGCCCTGACAATTATGCTTTTATTTAATACAAACTAACACAAAAAAATTTAAAAATTAAAGTTAAACGACAACTTTTTAAAGAATAGAAACAAAGCTGAATGAGCAGCCCTGATCTGGAAACTGACACTGAACTGAAAACAAAAAGAAAAAGAAAGAAAAAGAAATTAAAAAAATAAACATAATCTAATAAAAGAAACTATTAGAACTCACTAAACGCACTCTATAAAGATTTTTGGTGTCTAAGAATTCATATTTTGTGTATAAATATTACTGCCATGTTTAGAACTTACATTATAAAACATATGAAATATTGTAGATAAGACTCTAGTGTCTGAAAGCATTTATATACTGCTTTATAAAACTCTACAGATTCTTGAACTGACCAGTTATCAGCCTATCAGAAACACTGAGTGTGTAAAAGCATAGGACTAAGTGGAGAGAGAAATTCAAGGCCTTTAATGGATCATATGAAACAAATGAAACATGATGTTCTTCATCAGCTCGATACTGCTACACTGTTCCTGACTGCAGCGAGACCTCAACTACAGAACTGTGTCCTTCATCTGTGTCGGCCTCTCACAGATGTCAGCTATAAAAACATAGTTCAGTCTTATTGTTAACTTTGATATGCCAATTATGTGTAGGTGGTGCCGTGAAGGATTATTTTATAGCATCTCCTTACAGCACATCTTTATCATCTTGTTGTGATAAATATAGGTCAGAGAGTTATGTAAGCCTTATCTAGACTGAGGTACTGAGATACTTCTCCAGGAGATAACTCTCAGAAGAGAGAAACACGGCCAGCAAATGCATTTACACCGTTTCTCTTTAAGACTTGTTGCTACATGAAACATTTCTGCACGTCATCAGTATTCCTGAGTGTCCTTCCTGCTAGCGTGAGAGCATTACAGTAACCACCCAAATAAATCCCCATTTTAATTTGATCTGAACTGTAATCACAACAAAAGGGGATGTCCTTTGATCACTTTATCTGTGAATGAGCTCGATATAAAAGAATATGAACGAATTAAGATTAAAAGCTTTTTGGGGGGTTTTAATACACTCGGAAAGGAAAAATAAAATGTAGATTTTGCAACTATTAACAACTATTAACCTCAGAGTAAAGCTAATGCTAGCAGAACACAGAGGTTACTGAACAGTGCAAAGTGGACACTACGTAGGTGGAAACATATTTGACATGTAAACAGTGGCAAAGCTCAGTGATCGCCCGGCTCAGGCCATCTTGTAGCAGCGAGTCATTACGTCCTATTATATTTCCATTTTAATGCAGGAACCATCCGCTTTTAATAAATCATGAATTGTAATTGAGCATCATTACCGCTCTTGGAAGTGGTGCGTGAGAGGGTCATATACATTGAAATACACAGTATTCCATAAATAATGCAGGCTTCGTAAGCCGAGGGCCCGACTCTGAACCCTGCGGTGAGGTAAAGTGGGAATTTGTTCTTCTTTTACAGAACGAGGATCTAAAGTGGGCGCTGCAAACACACCTGTGAAGCTCTCGTCGTCCCTCACGTCTCTGTTGGAGTTTCTTCTCTCGCTGAACGCGTTCATGTCTGAAGATCGCTCCGACAGAAGGAGCCAGCGAGGAGATTCTGGAAACACCCCAGGAACTCTGCACGAGGAGGAGGAATATGCTTTAACTCCAGCTCACTCTTTGATCTCAGGTGACCTTTACTCAGCACTAAAACTAATTAGAAGCTTTAAGGTTTTGTTGCTTTCACCTGAGTTTGCTGCTTCGGTATAGGGTCACAAAAAAGCAAAGTTCTGTAATCCTCTCTTATTAAAAACCTGCGATTCGTTGCCAGTAATCTTTCTATAATCTCTGATAATGCAGTATGTTACCCAGATCTGAGAGGGACTGCGGACCTTAAACAAAGGAGCTCTAATATGTTCTGACACCAGCTCAGAGTGACAAGGGGATTGGAATCAATACAATCTAACAAAGCTTTCAGCAACTAAGCTGGCATCAAGGCACTACGCAAAACCACTACCAGTTTCCTTTATGATTCAGAAAGTAAAAGCCTGAGTAAAAATAAAAAAGAGACACTCCTACCCGTAGCTGAGAAAGAGTGTTAGTGGGGCGGACCCAGCTCCCAGGAGGCCCCTCCAGGACTGGCACCCGAGGGCCACGGCCAGCAGCAGCAGCTCCCCGGCTACAGTCGTCAGGCCAGCTAGCGTGGTGGCCATCAGCCTGAGAGACGGCTCACACAGCTCCAGACCTGACCAAACCAACACAATGTCAAAGCTAACTAGTCTTTTAATTACAATTCTCAGACTCTGAAAGGTTAAACATAAAAAAACAAGAGAATATAAATTTCATGTGTTGCCAAAACTTGGTTCCATTGAAATATAATGCAGGCTATAAAGAAGTAGACTTGATCACTAGGCCTCATTAGCAGCACAAGGAAAAGGAGAGAGGAATTACTGAATTGAGACTCTCTGAGATCTCAGGTGAAGTTCAGGTTAGTGACTGTACTGGGAAGGAAACCATCGGTGCATGACTGTTTGCATATTCCTGTGTAATGATCTGTGGGTTCTGATGAAACAAAAGATGCCCATCCTTCAAGGCTGAAACACTCACGGGTGATATACAGAGTAAGATAGACTCCCGCGCTGGCCGCCGCCAGACAGAAACGCATGACGATGAAGACAGAAGGGTACGGAGAGACGCACACGAGCACCCCGAACACCACCGAGAGGGTCAGAGAGGTCAGGAGGGTCTTGGACCTGCCCAGCCTGCAGGGAAGCACAGAGATACAGACACACGATTAAAACTCAGCAAAGTAAGCAAAGCCAGATTCAAATTAACAGGGATAAATTAAAACACATGTACAGGAGCAGATGTACAACAACAACATAAATCACACTGTACGTGCTGATAATGCACAAGCAGCTACTCGCGTGCTTAAATATTAACACGGAGAGGGAATAGAACAGAAAATAGGACAGGAGCCTACTGACAGAGTTTAGACACAACAGGGAGCCACCCTTTGAAGTCTACACTTTTACAGCATCATTAACCATTAATGCTGCCATTATACTTCCAGTTTCATGTAGTTTACCAGACAAACAAATTAATAAGAAAAATTTAGACGAAAAGAGTTTAGAATAAAAAAAATAAAAGAAAGAGCCTAAGAAATGCTGCAATCACAGAGGCTGAGGGAACCTGTGTTTCCAAAAACAGCTCAAGTGGAAAGCACGACTGTTCACTAATGAACGATTAGCCAGTTTTTGTCTGCTTGTTTAGTTTATAACATGCAGCTTAGCAATGCTCCCTTTTCTTCTCCATGTGCCCCCAGGAGGCACCATTAATTCACCGGTCTAAACAAACAAACGCTATGCTCAATTGGTCAGCAAATTAATGAGGGCTGTTAGCTGATTAAAGTGGCATCATTTCCCTCGCAGTTCCCCCCAAAAAATAGAGCTTCCCCTTCAAACGACACACACTGGTTCACTTGTGTGACTCATCCGAGGCCACTGAGCAAAATAAAGCGTGCAAATTTAGCATGAATGTATTTGCCATTAATTGCTTTTGGGAGGTAAATTGTTTGTAATACAACCATGAGTCTTTCTTGAGTAAACACCAGTATTTTTTCCCACATCACAAATTATATCTTACTGTGATAAATAAAAAGAGTTTATGAAATGGCATTTGGGCTGTTTGATAATAAATTTCTCTTTTGGCCTGAGGCCACAACTTGCTGTTGGATAGAGGAAGCACTGGCAGGCCACAGTAAATCTATAGCCCATTTCATTCTGCAAGCCGTGCTACTTTTTCTGAGTGTGACTCTGTGTGCTGCATGACGACTGTGAGGTAATGAAACTGCAAAGTAAGAAGAGGACGGAGAATAATGAGGAACAAAATCATCTGACAGCACAGATGTCTGCACACAGACGGGCTGGCTTTTATTGGAACATGTTCCCAGGAAACATGTCCATGTGGGCCCACGGAGGGTAGCTGTGGATGAACTGTGGGGCTGTATGCACGGGGCACGCTCACATTTATCACACACAGGTGTCACAGCAGTGTTGCACTTTGGGGCTCATATACAGACTTTCTAATGTGGATCCCATATAGGCTAGTTCATGGGGGTCTCGGTTCAGTTTTGTCCTTTTGGGTCACCACTATGGACACCCCACAGAAAACCCATATGGGCCCCATGTAGGTTAGCCCATAGGAGTTTTGGGTCCCTGTGAGGGTTTTCTGTGGGAAACCCATAGTCCGCCTACAATGGGCCCCAGTGGATTCTCCTCTCTGCTTAATGTGGGAAGCCAAAAGTCAGCCCACACTATGGGCTGCCCCACGGTGCACAGATGTGCCCTACAAATCACTCCAGTACTCAGCCCACAATGGGCTGCCATTGTGTGCCGTGTGGGTCTGTCCACAGTGACCAAACAAAAAAGGCACAAACAATCTCTCCAAACTGCCTCAGTAACTTATTAACGCACTTCTTGGCTGTATTTTTTGTCCTTCCTGCAGCCGAGTGTTCATTCCTGATGTTTGCTTGCCATGAAAAACAGACCTGCAGGAAACCCTGATGGCGGTTTGTGTGAGCATACATTACCTGTCAGCGGCGTAGCCCAAGCTGAGACAGCCAGTCAGGACGCCCAGGATGAAACACACCTCCTCCACTGGGACCAGCCAGTACTGACCACACACCAGATCCCACTGTGGAGGGAGAGAGGTCCGTCAGTTAGTATCCGATCAAGTTAGCAGAGCCAGGCTGGTGCAGCAGGCAGATAATAGCATCATAGATTATCATGACAGCTGGTCAGACAGAGTTAGGGTGACCAGATCACAACAAACTAAATGTGGGACAAACAGTGTTTGTGTGGGACAAAGTGGGACACGTTAACAATGCAGTCAGTAAGTTATTATATTTGAATGCAACTTTTCCAATTCTTTTACTAAGTAAATACACCAAAACTAAAGGAAGATGAAGTTTCTTCTCATGGTTACATGAGCTGGTCTTTATATGCCACCATATAAGTAACTGTTAACAGTCTTTGGTTTTCAGTGACGACGCATCCATAGATTGGCCATATCTGACAGTTTTACACATTTGTAGCCATTTTTGACACACAGACACCGTGTCACTGCACACACACACACACAAACACACACAAAGAAGGAAAAAAAAGATAAGCAGTTTCATTTTCTTTGTGGTTGGTTGGTCTTCCATCATTTCCAACAAAATCTGCAAAGCTTGTGACTGTTTAGTAACTTGTAACATTTCCTAATGGGCATGGCAGTGGACAGGCTATCCTTCATTGAACTACAATAAGCCTTCTCTGCTTTCTTCACATGCATTGGGTAAAAGGCCGACTTAAGTAAACATCCTGCAGAACTAGTCAAAATGTGGGACAGGGGGACAAGAAATAAAAATGGTGACATCTGATCAGCCCGGACAGAGGTGCAGAATCATGAGTGTTGTGATGTAAAATTACTAACTGAAATAAACTGTTAGAAACAATGATCCCATTATTGTCCATTTTGAACCCAACTCTGAGGCAATATATTTATATACCTTACAGGTTCAGTGGACTGCATCAGCTGTCAGAGATTGCTTCACTGCTGAGATTTTGGGGGCATTTAGCAACAAGACTCCTTGGTAATTATACTTTGCCCAATTAGTGCTTTGTCGCTTTTACAGTTTCACTTGGTAAATAATTGGCTTATAAAGCAAAACTGCTGAATAGCAGCACAAGACAGTGCCTCCTTTTTTTCTTCCTGTCCAGTTGAGCTCAAGAAGAGTTAGGTTTGATTAATGGTAAGTACTGTAGAACATGGCACCAATGTGTAAGTCTCCATTCCTGTGTCAGACAAATTTATAAGCTTAAAAGCAAAAAAGATTTTTGCTTGTATTAAAGTCTATTTCAGTGCAGTTTAGAGAAATCAGCCCTTGCCTCCTTCAACTCTAACATCACTAAACACTTTCCTAATTAATTTATGGGCTCACTCACTAGTTTTAGGGCATTAGAGGGGAAAATGGTCAGCTCCGGGATTAATAATTGACCTCACTAACCAATGGATGACATCAAGGTGACTGCCTTCAATCTTGTATATGATCTGTGTTTTTCTTTAACACCCTGATCATTTAACAGCATGTTATCCCCACATTTGTTCATTTAGAGGTTGCATAGTGTCCGTCATCCACAGCAGTGTAAGTATAAAAGTAAAGAACATCAGCCAAAGTAATTAAATCTAAATTGTTCACATCCCTAGGTAATAACCACCACACAGCAGTGCAGTTAAAAGTGGATACACCACCCTCAAAAGACAACTCAGTAGCACAGTCCAATAAATGTATAAAGGGAGCCAGTAAGCTTAACTTACTAATTAATAAATGTGTTCTTTGACTAATTAAATTAACAAATGAATTAAAGGATTGGTTTAGAGACATCATTTTAGAAGTCCAAGATTTTAGTTAACAAAAAACAAAGTTTTTCTCTGACATTAGTTCTGGTCCATTTATGCATTTATGCAAAAATGATATATCCACTCCCTGGTGTAAACACAGCTGGCTTACAAGCGGGAAGAAGAGCCCATTAGACAAATAATAGAAACACAGGAAGACATAACGACATTACACACATGCATGTGTGTGGTCACGATACATAAAGCATAGTGGGTGTATTGCTATAATCACTGGTTAGCACTGCAACAATAAAACGGTACGAGGTTCACTGATTGGATTAGAAAACAAATGCCTGTGTGACTGCATGAAGCAGTTCAGCCACACAGAAAGTCAGCACATCTGTTAAAAAAAGAAATAAAAAAATAAAGATCTCTGCTCTCAGATCTGAGTTTAATCACATTAAGCCGACGCACTGATTTGCATTTACAGCTGAGTCCTGCTAACGACGCTTCCTGTTGGCTGCTGAAAGCAAAATGGTTTTAATGATCCAGAGGGAGACTGAGCAGAGGGCCTTACATAATTGGAACCTGTGCACAGAAACATTAAAGCCCGTCACATAACATCAGCTGTCCCGTTGCTGAGACACACAGTCACAACAGTGAACACCAGGCAACCCGGAGCGCTCGTACTGGTGGAATGCTTTGGAAGACGAGGATGAGGAGGAAATGCGCACAAACAAGTCCTGAAAGCTACCACACTGGTTTAGAGAGAGTGGACCAGAAAGCAGTAGGTTTGTGCCTCCAACAATGAAAAAAACCTGCAAGCATGTCCTCATAACCATCACCATGAACGACCACTCGAATAAAACTCGCAGCTCACGCATCACAAACTCATATTTTTATGTCAAACCAAAGATAAAGGACATTAAATATCACTGTTTTATATTTCAACAGGCATGGTAGTTTGTGTGCATTAGTTTATAGATCCACAGCATAGAGGTGGTAAGTGAAGTTTGCCTGTATTAAAGTGTTGGTCTTTATTGATCAGTGGCAGCGATGAAGCTGATCAGAAGCGGTCCTGCTTCCTGCTCGCCAGACTGCCAGCTCAGCAAAGCAAAGCAATGCAGCTCTGGAGGAAAGCTCAATCACCGTGCCAGCTAAACCTGATGAAATATGTTAGCCTGACTCTAAAAGCTGTGGAACAGAGAAGACTACAAGGTAAACGCTTCTGATAAATTCTTTCAATGTCTTCAGCTTGCTGCAGTGGTATGGGATGGGTTACCAGCAAGCTGCCCTAACACCATAAATTAGAGCTGGGTGTGGTTCCCCACATGTGGGCATAAAAAAAGAAAGAGGCGAAATAGTGATCAGCCTGGTGAGAAAGGTTAGCTACCGTCAAGGCTCTGCTAAAGAGATTAAAAAGACTGGGCTGATGATCTTTGAAACCGAGGTCCGGGTGAAAACGCACATCAACGTATGTCAAAGCATCACACACAAATGCAGCACATCTCACACAGAGTGCCTGATATCATCAAAAACACCCGAGACAGGTAGAGAACAGTAGTGGTGCTGATGACTGGCTTCATTGTCGTGAACAAAACGAGCGACATCAGTGAGAAACAAACCTCCACTAGCATAATGAGCCACAGTTCTTTTTAAAGGACAAATATTATCATATTCCACTGAAGATAATCTTTCAGCTTGCCTGCTGGCTGTGTACACACAGATTACATGAGAAGCAAACTGCAGTGTAAAGACTGGAAGTTGTTCTCACAGCAGTGAAACAAATGATCAAGGCTACTCAGTTTTAACATCATAAACACTTTAAAAAATGCACTCCTGTGCTTGTGCATGGCTTATTCCATCAACTTAACACTGGATTATAATATTACAGCATACAATACACTGTAATAGCCTTAGTTTCCAATCATTTTCCTCTCCTTCTGTGGCAGAGTTAATCTGATTGTAAGCAGGGGCTGTTCTCCTTTAGCGAGGTGTTGATCTCTGACATTCTAGGCATGTTTCTCTGAAGAAACATGTCTTACAACATGCCAATATGACGTGGGTTAACATACATTTCTGAATGAGTCACCGGATTGTCGAAACTCGCTTTGCAACCATCAAGTCAAGCAAATTGTAAAAAAACAAAAACATCAAGGTGCTCTTCTCCTCATGGCCAAACGGATCTAATGAAGGAGGAATAATCGCTGGGTGCTTAAAGTAACCACAGTCCAAACAGTTTTCTTCAAGATCCACAAAATACTCTTTGATGTGTGAAATTAGCACCTTTGAGGTCTGACCTCTCTCTCTCTCTGTCTCTCATATACCACCTTGATGGCATCGATTGAACTCACATTTGTGAAAGACTCTATTACCCATCCTGGCTCAACACGGCCAGAGCTGAATGAAAGTCTGATAATGCTGTGACATCATAGCAGTGGCCAAAACTTATCCCTAGCAGAGCTGAGGCCCTTGAAATGATACCAAACTACAACTACTCAACTTGACCAGTGATTCAACCACAGAAGGATAAAGACCCAGGGAGTGAAGGTGCTGTACCTGAACACAGGAGAACTAATAGGTTAAGCAGTATTGTGTAAGGAGCAAGAGCAGACTGGGATATGCTGTACACAGCTTTACTTATGGTTGCAGTTATGACCAATCAACAAGCTCTGACTTCTTCACACACATGCATGAAGAAAACCTGTGATGGGAATTTAAAGCAGACGTCTGAAGGGTCAAAGTTTCTGCTCCGGGCTCTACAATCTTCTGTTTGCCATTTTTTCAGAACAAAGCAAAAAAGGTTTTTTTTATGATTTTAAGCCCCTTAAGCTACACCTGAAAAGAAGTTAATCTTCCTTTCACCAAGCTAAAACAATCATCCAGGCCAAGACCATAATTAGAGAGCTTCAAAGGATCCCACAGCAGAGCTTTACCTCAGTGACGATGTTGTTCTTCAGCCCCTCTGTGACGTTGTAGTCCCATCCATTCTCGCAGTCCACCACAGCAGACTGGCTGCTATTGGTATACTGCTTACACTGGGATGGGCCCCCGCTGTCCCTGGGCCGTCCCCCCTTCTCCCAAGGTACCGAGGCGTTCAGCACTTCAGGCGATGGCAGGGGGCCTGGCAGGTGGCAGTGGTGGTGAGGGGAGAGGGTGATGAGAGGGTCTGAAGAGAGAAGGAAGGCCAGGAAGAGGTTGGGCAGGATGGAGAGCGCAATCAGCACTCTCTGCTTCTTCCGGCCCAGAGCCAGCACCATCACTTCACCAGTGGGGGGCAGCGAGGGCGGCGCGGGGATCGAGGAGGAGGAC